>NJDC01004272.1:92267-103251 GCA_002245475.1 Calephelis virginiensis
TACGTTAAAACTGTTACTTATTCTGTGTTATTAGTGTAATTAACGAACCATATGCGAACAATTTGCTTATTTTGTCTTTTAATTAATGTTTTTTTTTTAATTTAATAATGTTTTTTTTTAATTTGAATTTATTGAATTTTATTTAAAACTATCAGAATTGATATAACTATTATTAATTATTATTTTGACATATATGTGCCTAATATTATTTCATTGACATTTGATTTGATTAATTGATAACATGTAATTATTTGTTGCTAACACTGATTTTATTTTTACTATTTATTTCAATGTAAAAATTTGTGGATTAAGTTAATGTCTTATAAAATTTATATATTGTATTTGCATGCCAATAATTGGTATAGTAGTAAGCACTTGTATAGAATGTAAGACCTAATATGTACACTACTGAAGGCAAATAAATAAACAAAGTAAACAAAATCAATAATCTGCATTTATTGATAATAATACAATATCACGAGATGGTTGGTCGTGTACCTGATCGTTTGACGATGTCGACAATCCTCTGCAACGCGTCCAGCCGGCGGGGGGTGCGGCGCGTGGGGGAGGCGGGGGGCGAGCCCGTGAGCGGCCGCCCCTCCTCCCACTCCAGCACGTCGTGGAGCGAGTGCTTGCGCCGTAGCCCACCTAATATTATTTTTTGCAACTGTCCATAAATACACGCACACAACAGACAAGAACACACAGTCCACGAACACCATGACTTCTACTGCTGCGTCTTAAAGTAGTATTATTTTCATGCATTACCCACACTAAACTGCAGTAAAGTGGTACTTTGTCACATGTTTTTCACATAATATTACTTTAAAACGCAACAGTAAGCAATGAATAAGCCCTTTTATGTCATGAAACTTAAGCGGGATTTAAACCCAAAACCATCCTAGTATTTTTTATTCTGTTATTTAAAAAAAGACGATTGTGGCGGGTTCAAGAACTAGCTATGTTCTGTAATTTTGTTGAAAGTATTCTTTTTGAAATAAGAAAATACCACTAACTGATAGATAATAAGGCGTAATGCAAAAAATACATACTAAATATATAACTTATATCTGTTAATTTACATCAAAATTATTTAAAAAAACGTCTCAATGACGAAACATTAGTGCATCTTATATCATAATCATAAAAAAAGGTCCACTAAGCACAGAGAATAAAATAAACATTGACACACACACACACACACACACAAACTCCCGTCACCATTATATATTTTTACGAAAAACGACTTTTCCGCAATTTTAAAATAAACCCATTTGGTCGTTGGCCCTTGTGTATTTATGGTGTAGTGTGAATTTCAAAGGATATTTATTACTTACCCGAAGGTAGAGTGCAGCTGCTGCTCATGCCGTCATTAAGTTTGTATGAAGTACCGTTTATAGGTGCACCAAGTTTTATAGGCTCCGTTTCTGGTCTTTGTATCTAAAATTATAATAATTATATAATAATTGACTTTATGTTATTTTACTGAATAACGCCACTGATCAAAAGTGAATAAGAAATCGAAGATGGATGATAACTAGAAGGTATAGGAATACTTATTTATAACTTGAGGATACTGGATACTTGATAAAAGGTTAGCTCACAAGCAAATTACTCTCCTGGTGGTGAAAAGTAACCACTAACATCATTTGTGGCTGAGTGCCGTGCTGCAACTTGTCCAGAGGATATGGTAGATTTGTCAGCTACGACACAGTAGCGCACATACCATATCTGTGATATCTATAGGCCAAAGTTATCTCTTAGAGATAGAGCCGTATGCTTTTCGCTATTTAATAACATATAACTATATATATTTAGTAACTTAGTAACGGCGTAGTTAAGTCAGTAAATTAGGGTCTTTAATTCAAAGAAAATTGCAATGGATTAAAGCAGAGCGGGCAAAGCTACATATATTTTATAAATAAAATAAATATCGCTGGACAAGTTACACAAATCGAAACTAGCCCCAAAGTATGCAAATTATATGCTTATGTTATGGGTGTTAGTCAACGATACTAATACATAGAAATACTCAAATAGATACCAGAATAAATTGGATAAACACCCAGACCCGGAAATGCCGACACCTAAATGTTCGTCACACAAATGTCTGCCCCCGTCGGGAATCGAACCCGAGCCTCGCGGTTAATCGGTGTAGTTAGGCGTGTACGCTAGCCACTCGACCAACGAGGCGGTATTATAGGTGGTAGAACGCACTCGAATTGGTAATATTACAATTTTAACTCATGTTACCAAAGCATCAATGATTCCCACTGTCATATTTCGTTTTGGAGGGAAGGGGCAGATGTTAGCTTTGCACCCACATCCTAAATTTCAAAGACACACACAGATGGGACACGTACATAGAAGTTGCCTCCAATCTATATATTAATACGTGATGCCTAAACTTTGGATCCCTTTTTATGAAAATTGCGCGGACGCAGGAACATGAAATTTGGCACACTTATAGTTTGTGTGTAGGAGAAGTGCAGAACGCCAATATTTTTCAATAATAATGCTTTATAAAGTACATTAAATCAATAAATAAAACATTACCCACACAACCGTGCATTTGACACACACAAACAAATATATTGAGGATAACGATAAAAGTTCACAGATGGCACACTAAAAAGTTTGGAAACAAAGTAGTTGGACTTGAGAAATGAAGATGGCGTTCTTATCAACAATATATTAAAATTTATTATGGTCGAATTTCGACCAACGGGCGACCACTAGTTATTATTAGTAGAACACTCTGCTTGTTTGCTATCTTACAACGTAAAAAACGCATTAGTGCAATGCTATTGTTTAAAGGTGTAAATACCTGATGTTTATCTAAAACGTGATTCAGCTCTTCAACAAATGGTGTCCTATGCGGAAATATCGGCAGTTCTTCCGGCAATTGTATGTCTGGTTTATCTATATCTACCAAACACAACGCGGCCTCGGACCCAATAGCAATATTTCTGGGGCCATTACTGATAGCTGCGCTGTCCGAGTGAAGCCCTGCAATGTATTTTTTTAAATAGAATATAGCTTATCCGATGGAAACCGATGTTGAAGCCAATGTTGGAGCTACACTAATGTAAAATCAGCCTTCACCGCACAGCGGGCCGTGACAATAAATTTTGGCATTGGCAGATTAGTCAAGAATATTTTTAATAAAACAAACATAATAGCATGATAGCATTGGTATAAATAGTATAATCCAGTGTAAAATATTATTGTAGTTATTTAATAAAACGATGTCATCAAAAGTTTAGCTTAACCGCCAATCCCTGACTAGTACCATAAAAGTAAAATAGCTATTATACTAGTGTATACAATATAAGTAAGGATATATTTACCCATAACAAAAGGAACTGGCGCGTCGAGAAAGTGATAAAGTGGTGAAGGCAGAATGGGGACGTAAACATGTGCCCAAGAAAACGGCAGCAACAAGGCCACTATACATTCAGCGACTAGCATTAGTTTGTTGAAATCTGCAATCATAGTTTATTCAATATAAAAATGGGTGTCTGCGGGAGAACTTAATAACAATTATTTGTTTAATTAAGTAAAAGTTAAAGGAGACAATCATTTAAATATAACCCAATTATGAAACGTAAATAAAAACTGCAATTTAGTTTGTCTTAATTTTATAAGAAGTAATATAAAATTACTGAAACTAATTTAATATGTCATACAATTTATTTAAGATTTTTAAAATGAACCAGATATACTTAATTGATATAAGCGGGCTTCCAACTTCCGGCCAAAATAATTAATACAAATGTTTTGTAATAAAAACACTGGTTAAGCACAGTTTCTTTTTACACACACAACACTGCCAAAATGATTGATTCTCAACTATTAGCATGCTTTATACTGTGTTTAGTTAAATATGTGTCCATATTTTTGTGGTTAGACAAAATCTAAGATTTACTAGCACCGGAATTACATTTTGTTAAATATAGACTTCCTTCATTAATTCAATTATTCTTTTAAAAGTTACATAAAAAATCTGTTATACAGGGTTACAACTAAAGCACCCGCCAAATTTTGAAATACGGTTCGGAATCGACAACACTTCAATCTATAAAACTACAATAAAAAAATAACAATTTACATTTTTTATCCGACGCAAAATACAATATGCATGGTTATAACATAAACAAAGCATACTGATTAGCAACAAAAGCAGTGACATTCGCAGGTTGGTAGCGTCATGGCTCGTACTAGGTACGACATAACTTGACAACAAATGAAGCATTGTTGCAGACAATTCAGTATGTTCATAAAAGCAAATATTACAATTTGGCACTAATATTTCAAATGCATCACCATTTAAGCCTATACCCCCTTATATTAAGATTTGGCCGGTCGTTATTTCAAAGTTACCCTGTATATAAAAAAAAAAAACTATATAACTAGCTGCTTACCCGCCACTTAGTCAGCTTAGAATAGACAGACAGACTTTGGCATATAAAATATTTATTTAGAGTTATGGATCGTATTGTACAACTTGGCCGTTTTAGTGGAACTTACTTTATACCTGCAGGAAATTAATGCATCATTTCCTCACCATATTTGTTGCAATAAACTTTTAATAGATTAATTATTATTGATAAAACAAAGTATCTTCACGTCCATATTCCTGTAGTGGTAGGCAGAGGCACTCATAACGATTAGTGTCGTAGTGTCACAATGTGATAGCTGGCAAGCCTGTCGCGAAGTGGCCAAATGTTATTCAATCCCGGGCATCGTTAATTTTATTAGTAAAATTGAAAATACACATTTTTTCTGTTGCCCGATCCGGTGATCGAACTCGGGACCTCGAGAAGTTAAATCCGACATCGGACCGCTAGGTCACAGAGGCAATTCATTACTGATAAATTAAATATATCTATAATGAATACTAATATCACAATAAGTCAGGCTTGCTAGTCTAAGCTGCACTAGCGAATCCGCGAGTTCAAACTAGTCCAATATATTTGCCAAACACTTTATCAATAGTCAGAAGCGCTTATTGTACTTCTGTTGCAGACATAACGTGACTGGATCATTACCACTCGTGACTTATTAATTACTGAGTTCCTATCATCTACACACATACACGCTTGAACTGCGCCAGAAGGTCATAGCGTGATATTATATAACCTTTAATTTTCCTCAAAAGATAGAGTATCCAATATAAATCAAAATAGCTACGTTATTAAAAACCTTCTTCAAAACTAATTATTTTTTACTTTTTAGTTTTGAAGTCGGTTTTTATTGACGCGATAATTTTTATTTAATACTTTTTAGTTTATTGTTATTATGATTTAATTTAATAAAAATAAACGGGATAGATAAAAGTAGATAAAAAATGCTCATAAAATAAAAACTAATTGGCCTACCTGAATCAAATATTTATGGGACCAATTCAAAACTATTCCGCATCAAACAAAAAAAAAAGAATTACGTAAATAGGTTCAGAAACCTCGGAGAAATTGAAGTACATACATATAAAAAATATACCGCTGAATTGAGTACCTCTCGTTTTTCTGAACTCGATTAAAAATAGAGTAGCTATTTTCAGAGATAAGTGTGTTTATGATTAATAATCAGTATTAAAAACAATTCAACTTTTATCTTTATGTATACAACCAATATGCAGTTTGTATTGTAAAATAACAACTCGTTTTTTGGCAAATGTTTTACTGGTCTAGCGGTTTTTCCAACTTCACCGGAGTTTAAACAGTTTGTTACTAAGTCCATATTAAAGACGTCTAAACGATATGTGTTTTTATGACGAAACCATGTTTATTGCGATTAATCAAGTGGTAACTACGTTTTAAAGGCAAAGGCACGTACAACAGTATTAAAAGCAAACTAATAGACGTTTCCTTGAGTACTAATGTTCTGTGATAGACGCTATATTCATACTAATATTACAAATGAAAAGTCTGGCTGTCTTTCTGTGTATATATATATATTTATTTATTTAGTGCATATTATTTGTACTTACGTATATTTAATGTACTTTGTTTAACATGTATGTATTATATTAAATAAAACAATATATTTATTAATTTAGCATAAGTTTTGTTTTATGAAGCCCTACCTTAGTTTTTCAAATTACATCAATTGTCTCCTTCACCCTAAGGTTGTCTGGCAAAGATCGATCTGAAGCGATAAAACCGCCTTTGTGCACATGAGTTAAATATTATAAGTGAAAAAATGTGTATTATTTTTAAATTTTGGTGCATAATAAAGTGTATTCATTCATTCATTATGAAAGTTGATACTAAAATCGGAACTATTCTACGCTGACGAAGACGCGGGCTAACAACTAGTCTATACTTATGATGAAATTATAGAAGAGCGAATTCTGTACATCGAAGGTGTTTTAAAAAGAACAGGGGCTTTCGGCTAAAAAGGGGCAGCAGTACATATTTCTAGAATTGTTGTCTGTCTGTCTGGCTGCGTGTTATTAAGATTCACGCCGAATCCACTAAGCAGGTCGTCATGAAATTTGACTGGTCGGTACTGTTCCAAGGAAGGTTATAGGCGGTAATTCTGCTGTTCACTAACTAAACTTATTTGAAATGAATGCTATCTCTTTCAAATAGAAGAAAAACAAAAGAGATGGAACTTTTCAAACGTGTTAGATTAGTCCGAAAATGTGTAGTTGTAACGTTTTTAATTAGGGGCTTTTTAGGGAACAAAGGTCCACTCAGGTGCTCTTGAGAGTAGGACAGCGGTAAAAAGGGTTTTAAAACTCTGTAAAAATGTATCTCATGACAGACAGCACTAAACGTCTTTTGTCTCTTTCTATTATTATTGGGGAAACGAAATAGCGATGATTTAAAATTATTTTAGTGGGCGTTCAACAAAATTACCACCAAACTACTTTTTATCCAGCTCACTAAAAAGGTTGCCGTGGAAGAGGGGTAAAAGTTAAAATGTAAATTTTATTATAAACTAGCTGCTACCTGCAGCTTCGCCCGCGTTTTCACAGAAACCCGGTGTGCGATCGGGATTTAAAATAGCCTATATGTTAATCCAGGTCACAATCTATCTGTCTTCCAAATTTCAGACAAATCCGTTCAGCCATTCGAGCGTGAAAGAGTAACAAACATCCATACATCCATACTTACAAACTTTCGCATTTATAATATTAATAGGATTGTCAGGCTGGAAAAGCTGAAAACCAGTGTTAAGGTAGAAAGCCTCATCAAACACTGAGCTTTTCCTTGGCGGACTCATGTTACCACACGGTTTTACCATTACCACATGTTTCTATATCTTTTTGTCACTTTTTTATCCTTTATGTATGTGCTTATGTTTAGGATTAGGTTAGATTTGTAGTTGTTTTTTTTTGTTAATGATGTGTAGTACGGTTTAGTTTGTTTAATTTTCTTTTTATAAAATCATTAACGCGTAGTCCGATTTATTTTTTTTGTGACTTATAGTATGTAGTCTAGATCGTCCCGTATTTTTTCCAGGTGATAAGTTTATAGTTTAGAAATTACAGACATTACAACATTCAGTATAAAGTGACCAAATAACTGAAAATCCGGGGTGTATACATTTACATACATACACGAGTATCTTCATGTCAAGTCCCTATAGGACAGTGCCAAGTATATTTACTTAGCACTACAACACTTGGAACTACAAGTTGGTAGGAAAGGCTAGTCTATACTTATATGTAGGTATATTTTAACTGCAGTTTCTTGCTATCTTAGAAACCGTGGTACCTAGTGCAGTTTAAAATTATTATCCATATTGGGTGTGGATAGACCACGTAAACACACTCATGTCTTAACCAGGAAATAAATAAATTTTGCTTGTCTATTATAAAAAAAACAATGTTTTACTTATAAATTTTAAATAACAAAAAAAATGGTTGCACTCCGAGAGAGCCGGCAGAAGTGAAAACTTGAATATTAATGCTGATATTTTAGAATAGTTAGGGTTAATTAATTTTGCATGAATTGTCTTAATTATCAGCATGAAAGTACTATCATTTATGCACAAGTATTATTTTCACATCAAAAACCTGCGTTTGACTTGACAAAAACTCGCTAAAGTAAGACTTTTTGTAGTAGTGACGGCTAGGAGCGTCGTCATATTATCCGTGTAACAAACATTGCTCGTCTACACATACAGCTTATTTTCAAGATGAAACAAATAGAGCAATGTCTGTTGATATTATACGAATCTGCTATCTTGTTGGAATGTAATGGTAGGTATATTGCAGCATTCATTACGAATCCTATACTCTTCGGTAATATCTAAGCAATACAAAAACAGCAATGAATCTCGTGCTAGCGCCCTGCGCCGTCTTATTCGCGCATGCGCCTTGCGCCGTATTACGATCTGACTCGAGTTTAGAAGTTTTTATCCATTCCAAAAAAAGTGCACAACGACGCTAAAGAAGTTTTCACTTCAATAACTTACCAGTAGATCTAAGAAGAACTTGATGTTCCAGAAGCACACACGTAAATAATTGTACTACACACTCCACGCCTAGAGCTCCAAACATTACACGCAACGGGTAGTCTAGTAGGGGTAACTCTTCAGGGAAATTTGGCATTCTTATCACCTGAAACAACATTTAAGATGATACACAGTTCTGCCAGTTCTGCCTTACGAAGTATTAACTGATTTCTAACGAACGTAACGAAATTAGGTACCACACTAAAATTAAAAGCTATTATACCGATCAAACATATCCATAATGTAAGAGTCAATAATTTCGATCAGCTTGTTCAAACAACAAAATCCGCATCAAATTCAGTAAATTCGTTTAGGAGTTATGATGTCACAAACACAAACATACTCATGAGTCAAACTTATTACACCCCTCATTTTCATTTGGTGCTTAAAAATAGACGAAACACATGTGGTATTTTCATTATAGTCGGCGTTATGACAACAGTGACGTCATCAACCTCACGACGCCCCCAACCAATTCAGAATATCTATTTTTCTACAGCACTATATCGAATAGTATTTTATAAGATGCCGTGCACTGCCAAAGGGCCGTCATGACCCCAAACATCCACTCTTGGTTCACAGACTTCACACACAACATTTCTATACACATTTTGTCAAAATATTTAAACATGTTCATTAACAGCTATGCAAGTTTCTATGAGTGTGCATAAAAAAAATGTAACTTTATTTAACTAACTTCGACAGAAGGAGCAGGTTACATGTTCAATTCATATATTCTAATTATATGTTAATGGATTTCTCCATCATTTTAAACCGGTTTAATTTTTTTTTATTTGAAAGAGCGTACCTACTTCAGAGGTCTAGAGGTCACCAAGTCTGGATCTGATAATGAAATCCCGAGGAAATCGAGAAATATACTTAATTTTTGTGTACATTGCTGATTTGCTTATTGGATTCGAAGTCACTATTTTGACCTTTAACTGCGTTTAAATTATGTTAAAAAAAGATAGCACTAATAAAAAATACGGTTGGATGGTGTTAAACAAAATAAAAGCTTATTAAATTATGTTAAAAAAGATAGAATTCATACAAAATACGTTTGGACGGTGTTAAACAAAATTAAAGCTTATTTTACTCTTAGTTTTTTGGCTCTTGATTAAAGTTCCACATATCGATAGCCATAAATTAAATCAGTAACTAGCAACATTAATAACCTATCTAAAAATAAACATAAGCCTGCTAGAGTAGTTTTGTTGCGAAGGCATTTTTGTTAATTATTGAAAAATAACTGGGTTTACCAGGCAACTGATCTAAAATAGCACGATATTAATAATTACCTATCTAAAATAAGAGTTTAGATAAGTAATTATTAATATTGGCCGATAATAAACACTGTAAGTAACTCAAGTTTGACGAAGCGTAGCATCAAGGTCGTTGTCGACTTTATGTGCTCGGAGTCCAAGCTAATCAATGCTGGTATTCCCCAAGGCTGTGTGATTCCTCCTACTCTGTTTCTTCTGCTTATCAACGACATGTTGCCAATTAGTAACATTCATTGCTATGGAGACGACATACGAATACTGGGGAAGCCTACTTCAGCCGAATTATTATTTCTCGGGAAAACGTCATCGAGAACCGGAACTAACTTGTGTCTAAAGTTTACAATCTTTTGTTCGAAATTTCGTTTTGGGGCCAGCAGAATCTGGTGCAATTTAACCCTAGTAAGAAACAAGTTTGCGCGTTGTCCGCTAAAAAGACTTCCTTTGTCGCATCTCCTCGATTTAAGAGCATTTCTCTAACTGCCACAGTCTGCATTGGTATACTCGGCATTGACATTTCGAGTGATGTTCAATTTCGTAGTCAGTTGGAGGAGAAGGCCAAAATAGCCACTAAAAAATTTGGTGTGCTCAGTAATGCTTTACTTTAAGGTAGTATTTTAAGCCGCCTACCGCTTTACAAAGCGTAAAATCGGCCTCATGTGCAGTACTGGCCTATCGCCGGACCGCTAGACCACAGAGGCGATCACCTTTGGGACAATTTGTGTAACTTTTCCAGGTGCTAGGTTTCAATTATAAAAGTATCTTCACGCCCATATCCCCGAAGGGGTGGGCAGAGGCACAACAAGGGCACCCACGACTAGCCGAAGACACTAAGTCCCACAGTGTGATAGGTGGCAAGCCTATCGCCAACCGGGCACATTTCCAATCCCAAGCAACATTTTTTTTTTTCATTAGAAAATTGGAAAAACCCAATTTTCTTTTTGTTGCCCGACCCGGGATTCGAACCCGGGACCTCATGCAGTCAAGTCCAACAACTGAACCGCTAGACCACAGAGGCGATCAATTCAATTATATAGAGATTTCAATTATGTAGTTCAAAAGTAAGCAATAAAATAATCTTAGCGCTTTGATACGATATTTTTTTTTCGCAATCGCTCATTTTTTATTTGAAGTTATAAAAAATACTTTCTATTTTTTAGTTCAGCTAGATATAAAAGGGACTTTGTTTTCCCCGTGTTGGTCCGGGCTCCTTTGTAGAATAGACCATCTGCCTT
>NJDC01004272.1:103370-132889 GCA_002245475.1 Calephelis virginiensis
GGGATTCGAACCCGGGACCTCATGCAGTCAAGTCCAACAACTGAACCGCTAAACCACAGAGGCGATCAATTCAATTATGTATTCAATGTATTCAATTATGTAGAGATTTCAATTATGTAGTTCAAAAGTAGGTACTTTATTTAACCGATATGAGGATCAGTAAACTTACAATAAAATAATCTTTGATACGATATTTTTTTTTCGCAATCACTCATTTTTTTATTTGAAGTTATAAAAAATATTTTCTATTTTTTAGTTCAGCTAGATATAAAAGGGGCTTTGTTTTCCACGTGTTGGTCCGGGCTCCTTCGTAGAATAGACCATCTGCCTTCCTTGCCAGGCAGCTCGTTAAAGGCGAGCATAGGCTCACCGTCACTAACACCGTGACATCTGACTAAGTGGTAGAGTTTAGCAGCGACTCGCCCGGATTGGTACCTCCGCCTTACCTCTTCCTGCCTCCATAACGTCATGACGTGTTCCGGTTCGGAGAGTAAGGTAGCCGGTAAACCTGCTATTGCTCGAGGCCTAACATCCCGGCCTCAGGTTGGCAACGCACCATTACCACCTTTGGTGTCTCTAGGCGGCGTGAATTTCTTAACATCAGGAAATCCGTCTGCTTGTTTGCCTTCCAATATCATAAAATAAATAAAAAATAAAAAAAAATACTTAGTTTTTTAGCTATTATTTACTATATATAAAATGTAATACAAATAAAAATATTTATGAAACGAACAACTCTATACATGTAACAACATGGGTAGACCCACAGATAAGGTATCCTTTATTTCTAACTGAATTCAATAATGCCGAGTTTATCAATTCCAATGTATGTTTTTATGTACCTTCATACGTGATTCACGGCATCCATTACCAAAACAAAAACCAAGCTACGGAATGATGCCCAACTAAATTTGGAGTTATTGAGTTAAATCCTATTAATATTATAATTGCGAAATTTTGTCTGTTTGTTTGTTTTTTACCCTTTCACGCAAAAACTGCTAAAGCAATTTTCATGAAATTTGGTACACACATAGACCCTCTATTAGCTTGGATTAACGCATAGGATAGTTTTCATCCCGAAATAAAGTTCCTGTGGCAATATGAGCAATCCGAGTATGCTGAATGCAGATCCAAAACCAAAAAAAAAACAATTTTATCCAGACAATTAAATGGTTGTATAAAATTAGTAATTATTCGAAAATTATTTACTATTGTTTTTTTTTATTCTGGAAGCTGAATATCGTCAAGGGCAATAGGCGATTAATTATTTCATTTCTACAATAATAATTGTAGATCATCACCATAATTAGAGATTTATTTTGTGGAATATATTTCAGAAGTTCAGAAAAAAATGAAAACTGTCCCACAAGGGCTGTCAACCCATTCAAAATGTCACATATTATGTCAATTATCTGTAGATTCAACACGGAATAGCTACTAACGGCCAATATAAATAACCTATCTAAGATAAGAAATCGTGCAATTTAAACGATTTGCCGTGTAACTGCTGTTATCAATAATTAACAATGTTGCAACAAAACTCTAGAAGGCCTACCTAATGAGTAAATGAAAAAAAACTTATTTAGAACCAATTTTGGGGTACCATAAACAAAGAATTATCAAAACGTGGAAATTTCACTTTAACATAATATAAAAATATACATGTTGAATTGAGATTTTCTTCCTTTAAGTTGTTAATTTAAAAAAATGTACTCACTACTGGTACTGGATCTAAATGTGGCTCGGAGGGTGGCACATATAACCGCAAGGCTTGGCCCGGTAATGGCACAGGTACTTCATAAAGCAAATTATAAACATATGACTCTGGACTTAGTCCAGGTCCAGGTTGTCTTGGCAAAGACCTGCAAAATTTAAATTTTTTTATTAAACTGTTTAAGATAAGGGTTCACAATACTTTCAATCTTAATGAAACAGAACTCATTTTTATATGGTACTTTGCCAATTCTTTTAGGCATATTGAGGATGCTGCTACACTGATGTAACATGAACCCTAATGGGGACCTTGTCATTATTAATAGTAGTAGTAAGTATTACTGTTAGTAGTTGAAATGCAATGGGTAAAGTAGCATGTGTCTTACTACTTAGTTCTAGATGGCTGTTTATCTCTTAGAGTGAATATATCGTCGGCTTATTGCAAGAACTCATTAACTGCAAAAAATCACTAAATACTTTTATTCATGGCTGGATTCGTTTTGACATATTCGACAATGCAAAACTCACTTACTTCTTATTAATTAACTTTAGGCGTTACGCAGCCTGCTATGATATCCATAACTGCAACTTGGCAATTCAGACATTTACTGTTAAAATTACCGTTTATTTAAGGATAATGAATACGTCACATAATTACTTCTTGCAATAAGCAGACAATATCAAGGTTGCTTTGTTTTTGAAAATTGAACTTTCATAGTTCACATTACCTTTTATGAGGTTCTTGCAGACTAAAGACAAAAAAAACAACCTTATCCATTTTTTTAAAAATCATCAAAGTGTACAACCAGCAATTGGTTACGATTTTGTCCACATGTTGAACTGATTTTTTCAATGAATTATTTTCTCACATGTTTATAAATGTCGGCCCAGACTTGATTGAATAATATTTAAAAAACATATGTGCAGATTGGTTGTATATATAAATACATAACTAAATGAATCTGCATTTAGTTTGCAAATATAGTTGCTATTTACAGTTAATCTTTAAGCTACAATATTTATTATTGTAACTTCTATGTTGCATATTTTATTACTACAACACACAAATATCAAATACCCATAATTAGTTTAATATGTTATGGGTTCAAATATAATACGAAAATTTACTAAATGACTTTGATAAAGTTGCTTTGGCATTAAGGATAAAGTCAATAATAGTAAAATTCTTGCTGCAATACATGTAGAAGCATACTATTTGTAAAATTAACTGAGGTTCAATTAAAAACTTACATATTTTAAAATATATTTTACATACCTAAATAAGTTTTCTAAAAACATTTGTGCTACTCTAACAAAGGGATATTGGCATAGCAGGGCAATACTTTTGGCTACATAAAGTTTATCTTTGGTTATATCATAATAGGTAAGAGCAGCTCCTGTATGTGGCGCCAGTTTAAATGAACGTGGCAGAGATCTGGAACTTTCTTTACCACTACTTTTTCTGTGGCCTGGAGGAGTTTGTCCACTTGATAATTCGGTAATATACATTGTCTGTAAAATATAAAAAGTGATTTTATGTATGGTGTATGATGGGAAGCAGGTAAACTAATTTATGCAAAAGGCTACAGGGGCCCTACCATGAATGCTTATAGCAGTATTGTTTCCATCTTGCTGAATGTTCACCTTTATTAGCAACTTTATGGTGTACGTCTTAAGGTTGTCTTTCTCCGATTACATTTAGTATTATTAAAATAATACTGTTTTAAGAGCTTGTGGCAGCACCCCTAATCCTAGCTTTAGGTTGATAATGCCTGATTAACACCCTTGATAAATAGAAATATAAACCTCATATGTCGTATAATCATTTAATGCTGGTTTGCATTTTTATAATATAAATTTTTAATCATAATTTGGCTTTGTACCCAGTCAGTGGTGGAGTTTTCATTTAGAGATTAATTGATAATTAATTAGAGTTAGTTGGTGTTAGAAGTGGAAAAATATTTTTCAATGAAATTGATTTAAATAAAAAAAAAATTACATAACTTTAATAGAAAAAAACATTAGCTTTTATGATTACTACCCAGAAACAGAATACACAGATAAGATAAATATACCGATTCGTTGACCGAGTGGCTAGCGTACACACCTAACTTCATTGACCAACCACGAGGCTCGGGTTTGATTCCCGATGGGGCAGGCATTTGTGTAATGAACATTTAGATGTCTGCATTTCCGGGTCCGGATTTATATAATGGGTAATATATTCTGGTATCTATTTAAGTATTTCTATGTATTTGAATCGTTACCTAACACCCATAACACAAGCATACAATTTGGGGTTAGGTTCAATTTGTGTGTAAAAAATTAAAAAAGGGGCAAGGCACAGATACTATTTACTACTTATAATTAACTTTACAGGCATACCTTTTAAAAAACAAGCATGATACTGTACCTGGAGTGTGTGCATTGCGCTGCATATATTTCTATTTCTAACTTCCTCGTAAAAGGTAAGACTAAATCCATAATATCTAGATGCATTTTCTTTCGTGACAACAAAACTATGAAACTTTGGTTCTAATGAATACTTTTGAGTTTTAAACTGTAAACCAGCTGGCAAACATAGCTAGAAGAATATAAACATTGTAGTTAAGATTAGCAATGATAATTAGTTCACATATTCATTTAAAGCAGTAATTTTCATTTAAATAAAGTGGTTCAAATCTTGATTAATATATTTGCAGTCATATATCATCTTACACAAATGACTCTATTTAAATATTTGACATTGTATTCAACACTTTCATAGTTTTAACTCATAAATATAGGTATACTCCAACACTATGTTCTAACAATCATCATCTATCTCAAGATTTTTATCTTAAAACAATGACAAACCAAAACCACAATTTCTATAAGATTCCATGGAATAACAAAGGTTCAAAGAGAAGGGGTTTTTGTCACAATTTTGTTGTTATGATTTACCATTAACATCTTTGAAGTTTATAGACAATGTGATTTCTTGTCATTCCTTGCTTGCATAAACTAAGGTCCCTACATGTTTTCTCAGCAAGTGGCAGGAATTCATCACAACAAGTACATTTTAAATAATTTGGTACAGTAATCTGTGAATTATGGTGACATAGATAAGTTTTATTTCCTTAACGTCTATACTTAGAGACATCAATTAACATTTGAAATAAAGTTAAGCCACAATTTTGTATTGACAGACTAAAATATATCCAACGTCTCTGAGCGTGGGTGAAAGATTGAGCACCAGGACTGACTAACACACAGTTAAGTTTTATTTCTCAATACCTACATAAAATATTATTACCATGTGAATCTTTGTTATAAAATGTAGTAGCTAAATACTAACCATACATACAGCATGCTCATCAAATGGATTGCTATGGATATTATCAGGGTAGTGAGCCAAAACCTTCCCTTTATAAGAACGATCAAGCGGGGATATGTGTAAGTTATCACCTAAAATATCAAACAATATTTAAGTAGTACCATATTGGAGTAATGATTATTTTTTGTAATTGTTAGACTTGATAATTTAGTTACCACTGAGTGCATCCGTTTCTAATCCAGAATCAAAGTCGAGGCCACATATTACAAAATAATCCGCGAATCTACATCCGACAGATAAATCTGAAGCTGACATAGTCATATTATCGACCCGTTGGATGGTTACTTGAGATACTTTCTCTTTGTCATGCGAACTTTTATTTTTTGCTTTACCATTGTTTACGCATTGGTGACTTACAGACGATATATATGTTCACTATTAATGCCAAATTTGTTAATTCAAAACATTGTCCAAATTAGGATGTGCAAATGCCATCAAGATAAAATTAAAATTGTAAACTTTACAGAACATACCACCAATACACACAAACAAATGGCAACTGACATTTGTGAATTGACACTTGACAGGAAAGTGACAAATGGATTGCTTGTTCCAGTGTTACCAGATGGTCTAAAAACAGCGTTACTCTAAAATACAGTATTAATAATAAAAATACACTGTATTTTAAAATAAAAAAAAAACTGTTTTTAAACCTTTATTTTTAAAGCGCTTAAGACGACATTAGTTACTTTCACCAGCAAATGACTTTTGCAGTAACGTTTACTTGTTAATAAATGACTATAGGTCTAGAAATAAGTGAATTTTTAAACCCCCGACGGATAGAGAGGTCAGAGATATGTTATAAATTTTACGTATGCTTGTAAGTGCGTCTGTGTATGTGTGATTGTGTTCGTCACTGTGGTATCATAGCTCATAAACAAATGGACTGATTACGTTATTTTTTTTTTCAAATCGAACGTCATAGATTTTGTAGGGTGATGGAGATGTATAGGTGTTTAGGCATGCCAAGATTACATTAAATTTTTCAAGTTTCTGATTATCTTGGCAGTTGAATATTATTAATTTAGCAGAGCATCCTTTCACACTCTGCTTTTAAATTTTGAAGTTCTATATAACTGAACAGGTGATCACTTGAAAATTTACCAGTAAATATAACAATACTTATTATGGAAAATATTGGTACATACGGGTTACAAAAGTTGAACTACATTTTAATAATATACTTTTAGTTAGTATATTTACTTAGATTCTGATTACAATCGTAACAACACTAAGTTGAATTTACATAGTTTATTTCTTTCTATCCCAATAGTTTAACAATGGAACAATCCTCATCGTCTTAAAGGAAACACAGACACGCTTTTTCATATACAATGTACAAGCGTTAAGACTATTGACTACCCTTGCAAACGAAAGACAGATCTTTCATCATACCAAGCGTCAGCTTCAATTCCTTGAGGTGTACCCGCTCTCAACAATGTCTGTCGGCATGACTTTAATAAATAGTGGTAGAGCTATGTGCAGTAACATAAAGCAAATTGTATTACTGCTGCTTTATCTAATCCTGTTTTCATGGCAACAATGTTCACGTGGTCGTGTTACGGCTTGATGAATGCTAGCATAATAACACGAGATTAAATACCAAACCCTTAAAAAGCTAAAAGCTACATCGACGCATATGATGTTTTTATGGAGGACATTTTTCCTATCATCGGAAACTTCAGCTGTCAATGTAAATACAAGAAGAATCACCTGTTCTTCCCGTCATAAACCAACTTATCATTTATAACATACAAATATGTTCACGCTAAGTCCCTTGCGAATTAGGCAGAGAGTGTATTGTGTCAAGTGTCGCGTTGCTAAAAGTTAACATCAACTAAATTTTAAAGGGGCGAAAACAGCAACCTTCTGGCACTTTTTTTTATTCATTACCTTACCTTAACCTAAGAACCAGCTGTATAATACAGACTGATAACAACCAAGCCTTTATCAAGACAAAATGTATTTAAGATGCATTATAACTTTTTATTTGTTTTGCGGCAAATATGTTCAATATGTTCAGCTTAACTGACCACTCACCACATATTATAATATGTTGTGATACAGCCAATCATTAAAAATCTGCTACCAAAGTAGTTGAACATTTTGTTTCTGTTTCGCAACGGGCCAAAGTTTTGAAAAATGAATATCTTTTAATAGTTGTATGTGTCTACCACTGGCCCACACAGTTCTTGCTTTCTTCTGTTTTTTTCTCTTATTGGGTATTTCTTGGTCCTGACTATAAAAAATACCGTGAGATTGCCAACAACTTTACATTTTATAATTACTTTACGTTTTACAATTTCGACCGAATAAAGATAAAAAAAAACTGTGGTCTAGCGGTTCAGTTGTCGGACTTGACTGCATGAGGTCCAGGGTTTGAATCCCGGGTCGGGCAACAAAAATAAAATTGGGTTTTTCCAATTTCCTAATAAAAAAATGTTGCTCGGTATACGATATGTGCCCGATTAGCGATAGGCTTGCCACTTATCACATTGTGGGACTTAGTATCTTCGGCTAGTCCTGGGGGCCCTGGTTTTGCCTCTGCCTACCCCTTCGGGGATATGGGCGTGAAGATACTTTTTTTTGAACAAATTATCTATTAAATACTAACAAATGATATTTTATATGATTTTCTTGCTAAACGGCATTAGGTAGATCTCGTTTCGAGCTCCAGCGGTAGTCCGCCATCATATGTGAGTCCCATCTTCCCTGATATCGTTCTTTCATTGTCCAAAGATCCTGTTCAAATCTTTCATCATGCTTCTCACTAAAATCACCCAAATATTTTGGAAATCGATCTAAATGCGAGTGTACGTAGTGAATCTTTATGCTCATGGTGCACCCTAACTCTTGCAAATTTGATAGCATATTCTTAAGAAGCTTAGCATGGTAGTCAGTTTCTTAACTCAAAACATAGGAATCCCAAGCTTTGGATTCCACTTCAGTCATTGATTCGACAAAATTGGGGTCTTTAACGACTTGCCTAATCTATGGCCCATCAAAAATACCTGCTTACAATTTTCATTGCTTAATATTGGAATCTTGCGTGCATGAAAATTAAAACATTCCCCATATTTTGTCAAGTGCCTTTAGATTAAGCAGACAACATCTTCTTGAAAATGCCATATTGAAATCGACACCAAAATGTGTTCAAGTGCCGAAAAAAACGAAAATCTAAATCAAAATTGTAAATGAGAGTAGTTAGCTATAACTCAAAAAAACAAAAGCTGTAAGAGAAAAATGAATGCCGTATTTGATAAATACGATAAATTTGATATAGAAACAAGAAAAGCTAATAGGAAACAACCAACTTTATTGTTTTTGGTGACCAATGTAATATTACGTAATTGGTACTTTGTTAAGTGACATCAAAATACTTTCGGAAAGAGAGAGAGAGAGAGAGAGAGAGAGTGGTAAAATAGAGTGAGTCAGCAATATTTGGAAATTGACATCATTTTGTTAGGAGTATAACCTCCAGTATGGTATTTGTGTTTGTTTTGTCTTGTCTAGACATACATGGTCCTTCGATAGCAATATCTATTAGTTCTGATCTGAGGCGAATACCTACAAAAAAATACTTTATTTAATTGGAGGGTGTAATATACCTGATTTTATGAAAATAAATAATAGAAATTCTATTACACTTATGTTACAAATACAGTAGGTATTACAAGATTGGTAAAGATGCGTAAAATTTTGTAGCTATATGAAAGAGATAATAATAGATCCCAATAGTTCGTAAAACATTTTTCCAATACTTAAGCTACCTCCCTGCACTATAAGTATGAGTGCAAAATTATTTTATTTATTTTAGTAATTTTAAAAAATGTTGAATAGTTCCGTTTAGGTATATTATTATACTCTTTGTATAGTTCTTATTAGTGTGATAACACTGAACAAAACTCAAAATTAAAAATGTCATATACTGTTACTGTCAGTTTTATTTTGTTTGTATGAGAGTGTAGGTAGGTAGGTAGCGGTTCTTGTGTTAATTTAATTGAATTTTGAATAGTTTTGAATGATTTCGAAGTCTGTTTCTCTAAGTGAGTGCTACTAACTAGTATTTATTTTGTAATACTGTTTTTTTATATTACCATTACTGCTGTCAAATTATCTGCATCTAGAGGTAAAATAATTTTGATTATTTAAATTTTAAAATTTATTTTTGTGAATTATCATATCCGTGATTATTGTACTGCTTTTATTTTTTGTCTTTCATTGATGAAAATACTAAATGAGAACCCAAAATAGTGGAGTGATTCGTTGACCTCACCCAAGGCTTTTTTGAAGTACAATTTTCTTCATTTTTTGCGGAAGATGTGCAAGTTATAACTCATTCGTGATATTGTTATATCGAAGGTTACCGGAAAATGGTTGTATGATTGACAAAACTGTGTTGCATTCATTAGTTTAAGTCTGATTTTATTTTATTATGTACTTACTATCAATTGTCAGCATAATGTTATTTGAGTATTTTGTCGCGTTTGTTTGAGTTTTTGTAAATTAAAAACATATTTCCTTTAGCATGCAAAACCAGATTACCTGGAGATTTTTAGAAACTGACCCCCTGCTGTCATACAATGTGTTAATATGTTTTGTCATCCAACTTAACCCATTGAAGCTTGATAAATTTTTGCGTACGTAAAAAAGGATTTGCTTTATATTAAAAATGAAACCTATATATTTTGTTAATTTAGGGAATATCTACATCATTTGTTGTAAAGTAAATAAGACGCTGTTACCAATACATTCTACATAGTGGATATAAAAAAAGGCTAGATAATGTCAAAACTCTCAACTGGCATGAGCAAATTAATATTATTTAATTTTTTTTAGAATATTATTTTTAATTTGTCTCACAAAAGTTAAGTCTAATAAATAGTTGTTGCCCATAAATTAAAAAAATATAATTTGATTTTTGGGCTTCTTTCAAACTGAATCTTAATTGAGATTTCATTGCAATCTGTAGATAAACACGCAATAAAACAATTAAGCAACTGAAACATCTTAAAACATAGGAACTGCATGTACTTAGTACTTTTTACAATAGAAGATACTAATAGTTTTAAATAATTTGTTTCAGAATGCTTCGAGGAAGATTAAAACACATCTTACACTGCATTTTATTTATATCATTCATATTTGCATTCTTGGTTTTTGCTGGTGCAATAATTCTAGATGACAAAGAAAAACCTTATATTGAACCATTGGAAGCTTATGGCCTATATGGATCACTTATATTATACATTCTTAGGCTCCTAACTCTATTGACAATACCTCAAGTTTTGTGTAATTTCTGTGGATTAATATTTTTTAATGTATTCCCTGGGAAAGTTAAGTTAAAAGGATCTCCATTACTTGCTCCATTTATTTGTATAAGAATAGTGACCAGAGGTGATTTTCCTAAACTAGTTCGTGACAATGTAACAAGGAACATGAATAAATGCATTGATGTTGGAATGGAGAATTTTATGATTGAAGTGGTCACTGATAAGGCAATAAATTTACCAACACATAGGCGAGTTCGGGAAGTTGTTGTGCCTATAGAGTACAAAACTAAAACTGGTGCGTTATTTAAGTCGAGAGCTTTACAATATTGTTTAGAAGATAATGTTAATATATTGGCTGAGACTGATTGGATTGTTCACTTAGATGAAGAAACCTTGTTGACTGAGAATTCTGTGCGTGGTATACTAAATTTCGTATTAGATGGGCAGCACCAATTTGGACAAGGTCTAATCACTTATGCCAATGAACAGATTGTAAATTGGCTAACAACGTTGGCTGACAGTTACCGTGTGGCTGATGATATGGGAAAATTAAGATTTCAATTTTACATGTTTCATAAACCACTTTTCAGTTGGAAAGGCTCATACGTAGTCACACAAGTATGTAAATTTATATTGTCTTGCAATTTTTTTATTAAACTCTTTTGTGAGGTAAATAAGATGCAATTCTAGTGCAACAAAGAAGCAACAATCAAAGGGTAATGAATGTGGAGGAATCCAGGCAGGTCTGCTAAGATTGTAATGTTTGGCTCTCGAAACTCTCTGCCTACTCCATAAGGGGCTTGGTGTGAAGATATGTATGTAAGACATAGCAATAAGAGTCAATAAGAGTTTGTTATAGATAAGTACAATCATAGATGAGTTTATTGGTAATAAAATTGATCTTGTTTTGCTTATGTTTGAAGAAAACCTTAATTTATATTTTTTTAATGTGATCTGGTGGCAAAAATAACTGGCCTATATCTATCTATGACAACATAGATGTAGGTGTGTCTCTATTTTGTGGCTGAAGTGTAAGGCCAATTGTGTGTCATTATGGTGGCAGATATGGTTAAGGTAGTGGGTACCAGGACACTGTTTTTTTATCATTATTATTAATGTGAACAGAGGGGATATGCAAACAAACATGAATGTTTTAAGTATAGGTAGCAAACAAGCACGGAAATTTCATGATTGTATATAATTTTTCGACGAGTCCTACGTAAACTGGTACAAATGCAGTTGCACAACTTTACAGGAGAGCGATTTGTATGTCTTAATGCGTGTAATTTTAACGTTATAAAACGTACATAGTTGAAATTTTGAAATGGTATACTTGATTCCTTTAGAAAAAAAACTGCGTTAATTTATTTTCAATTATTTTTTTGGTTGTTTAAGTACGAATGATGCCATAAAAACGTTAGTGACAATTTGCTGCTTGTACCAGTTTACGTAGGACCCGTCGTTTTATACCTATAGGCTCTGAAGGCTTCAAGCTGGAGAAACAAACAATGGGCAAGGTGCTTAAACCAATCTTTAGAAGACTTCCACCTAGTCTAACTGACTGAACTAGTAATGCAATTCAGTGACAATATAAAGTAATAGATTAATTTCTCAAGCCAAAAGATTTCAATTTTGGACATAGCACAAATCTCGAAAGATATGATCCATATCACCTTTGATTCCCAAAAGCAGGCTTAAAATAATATAGTGATAGTGTGTATATTTTCTTATCAAACGCTATACTTACAACTGTACACTGTAAACTGTATAAAATTGTGTTTTTCCTAGGTATGTGCTGAGAAAAAAGTATCATTCGATAATGGTCTAGATGGGTCTGTTGCTGAAGATTGCTTCTTTGGTATGAAAGCATATAAAGAGGGTTATTCTTTCAATTTTATTGAAGGTGAAATGTGGGAGAAGTCACCCTTCACACTTTGGGATTTCATGCAACAGAGGAAACGATGGTTGCAAGGTATACTTCTGGTGGTACATTCTAAAGAAATACCTCTAAGATATAAAATATTTTTAGCTATATCGTGTTATTCATGGGTAACACTACCCTTTTCTACCAGCAATATGATATTAGCTGCTATTTGTCCAATACCGTGTCCACATTTTTTGGATCTAATTTGTGCATTTGTGGGTGCCGTAAATATATACATGTATATATTTGGCGTGATAAAGTCCTTTTCAATTTATAGATTTGGACCATTAAACTTTGTATTATTTATCATAGGTGCTCTAGCAACAATACCCTTTAATGTTGTTATAGAAAATATTGCAGTAATATGGGGTGTTTTGGGCAAGAAGCACAAATTTTATGTTGTCAATAAAGAAATCAAAATTCCCGTTACTGTATGAGCTGTAGTTTTGGTTTGATGTTATACTTTGTATTGTTATTGAATGCACAAATTACTTAATTATGTAACTACACTAAAATGTTAGTGAATGCATGTTTAGAAGTATTTATATTTATTAAATAGGTTTTATTACCCAAAATGGGAGTAAAATTATCACAAATGTGATGACTCACTTTCTTTGTTACCAAAGACTTGTATTAATAATAATTTTAAGTAGGTAATTTGTATTATCTTGGAAGTGTTGTTTATTTTATAGCAATTTTATTTTATTTGGAAGTGTTGGAATTTCGAATATTTGTTTTTTAGTACACTTTGTCGAACAAACTGTTGAATTTTTATGTTTTTTTAAAATACCGAACATAATTATTGAACACAAGATCATTAATCTGGTTAGTGTTGAGTATTATGTAATAGTAATATTCCATAGTAATATTCAATTATTGTAATGGTTGACTTGTCTATCTGTATCTTCTAACTATCAATGTGGTAAACATTATGTATGTAGGTAAATGTCATAACATTTATTAACAAAACATTGAAACTATACAAAAAATTAAAAAATACAAACTATTCAATATTTTCTTAGATCTGGTCTTAAAAACATGTAGCTATTGATTTTAAAATGATTTTTTCAAATCCAACTGTTAGTTTTTAATATATAAAAACTAGTGTTCAGAATCATTAGGTATATTAGTGTCTAGTTATTAGTTGCTAAAGTTCGGTGAGACCAAATTTGGTGAAGGTGCCACGTCCATCTTTTAAACTATTTATTTTAACATTAGGTACATTGCTATATAAGGCAAAGATGAGGAATATTCAAAGTGGCTTAAAGTTAAATTTAAATATTTGTTACCGAATTCCAAATAGGACGTTATATTTCGCAAAATTATGTCTGTCACTCCCTCGGTCAGTTGCCCACGCCTGTTATTATCGTATCTTATCATTTAGACGTGCCGTCGATCCTGATAATACTAAATACATGATTTGACTGGTAATATATTTTTATTAAATTGGTTCCGACATTTTAACATGAAAACGGAACATTTTGCGACTGGTCCGAAGCTTGTAATTTTTACATACAGCGAAATGTAATTATTTATGATTTATCAGAATCATTTCATAAAAGTGAAGCTAGCATAATTGTTAGGGCGAATTTGAGTGAAATTGCTTATCTAGGTGAGGATAGAACATATTAATATTGTACTTGATTATCTGAACATAAGTTGTGCGTATTGAGCTTGTACTAGTTTCAGCTTGAAACGGATGCCTATATATGTTTATTAACATACATACATACATAACACTAAACAATTGCGCTACACTATGGATATCACTTTATGATTAGCTGCAGGATATTATTGTCTCATTTTAAAAAAGGGATATTTCTCTATTCGGGATAGAGAAATATCCCTTTTTTATATTTTCTTCTGGCACACAGTGACAACCGAAAAGGGAGCTGGTCCCATTTTAAAACGGATGTATGGTCATGTCGGTTCCGCATGATAGTCGATACGCTTCATGTTTTGGTTACCGTGATTTTAAGTTGATTCTTTATCAATATATGATAACATCCTGTCTGCCGTTGCATCGTTGACACAAGCTTTTTTTTTATGATACTGGAAGGCAAACAAGCAGACGGATTTCCTGATGGTAAGAAATTCACGCTGCCTAGAGACAACAAAGGTGGTAATGGTGCGTTGCCAACCTGAGGCCGGGATGTTAGACCTCGAGCAAAAGTAAGTTTACCGGCTACCTTACCCTCCAAACCGGAACACGTCATGACGTTATGGCGGCAGGAGTAGGTAAGGCGGTGGTACCAATCCGGGTGAGTCGCTGCTAAACTCTACCACCTAGCCAGATGTCACGGTGTTAGTGACGGTTAGCCTACGCTCGCCTTTTACGAGCTGCCTGGCAGGAAGGCAGATGTGTGATGTGATGACGGCAGATTCTGCAAAGGAACCCGGACCAACACGGGGGAAGCGTGTGGCATAACTGGCCATTAGATGTGAACCTAGTACAAAAAAGAAAGGCATTGTGTTTTTTCTTACAAAACGAAACGACGTGCAACATGGAATACAAATATTGACTTATATGCAGTTAGGTATTTACATTAAGCTACGACTTTCCTCGATCCTTTTTTTATAAAACGGCATATAATAATAGCTTTGTACGATACTGAGAATGATGTTTTACAATTGCCACTTTTTGCGTACTGGAAACTAATTGAAGATTTTTTTGTACATTTCTGTTCAGGAAAATGAAACAATAGACATGTCAAATGGCTCCTGGTCCTTTAGTTAGCAAATATTCTTCTTCTTTTATAAATATGGCTTTCAATCGTTTTTCACGACTTATTTAGCCAATACGGGATTAGCAAATGTTGTGTCACGGGTTTTGCGTAGGTAGGGACATTTGATAATTTCCGAATCGGTTTTCCTTGACGATTTCTAATTGAGCAGTACTTTGAGTAGCTATAACCGAGTAGCGAAATTCTTCGACAACTTGTTTTTTTCTTTTTGATATTTGTAAAAAGATGTTATTTTTTTTAGAAAAGCAGCTGTTCTTGCTAAATTTTACTCTATTTTATTCATCACAATCTGCTATAGGTATGTTACTTGAGAAGTGACCGAGTAAGGACTTATTGACTAATTACGACATTCGTAGAAGTAAAGATGTTGGATTTAAACCCATTGTAGCTGTGAAAACAGACTTCAATTAATTTTTATATTAGGATTTATTATTTTTATTCCCTTTGAAAACAATCCAAATTTCATTTATCGAACTTCATTCTATAATCAAACCCAATCGATATAATTGTGGCCCTGAGTGATATTGATAAGAATCACAGTAATCTATAACTAGAATTAGTTGATAATACGATATATTCGATGGAATAATTTGGAACTCGTTGATATCGGTGATATTTTATGAAATAACTTCCACCGTACTATCTCACTTAAAATATGAAAAATGTGAAGTGGTTGCTTTCATAATTTTGTAGGTCAGTTATTTTAAAGGTAAACTACTATGCTGTTAATGAAAAATATGATATTTGGATATAGAATACAATGTATTAATAAATAATTTAGATTTTTGTATACATTAGATTAAAATTGGTTCAGTTTCTCGCGAGTCGTGACGCGTACACAGACAAGATGTAAAAAAATGGCTTTGAAACGATCCACCAACCTACCTGTAATGTACTTACTTACACATGTACCTATTTACTACTTTCAACCGTCAGAAATACAGATGAGGTTATCAGTTCGATGTGTATATTTGTATTTTTTATGTTAGACCACGCTTATCTTTCTGTAGAGTAAACAGATTTTGGTATTTTCCCTGTATTAGATAAAGTACACCTATCTTATAGGAGGTTCCATATAATTGTATGAATCGATATGTTCAACGTTTCCTTAGACTTAATCCGTGTTATTAATAAGCACAAAGTAAAAGACTCCAAAGTTCAACCTGATATCATAGTCCTTATTACAATGTAAGACTATAATATCAACTTTACGCCAACTTTAGTCCATGTTTATTTAAAATACAGTAGGTAGGTGGTTAATTTAAACGACGTTATTATTAATTATTAAAAACAACTTGCACACATCCACATACACTGTATTTATTTTATTGACCTACCGGTTTTGCTAATTATAGCATCTTCAGGACCGTTGCTTTACAGAAAATTTAATCTGTCGATTTATCTTTCAGTAATTCTAAAACATCATCACAGTAGTTATTTAGCAAAACCCTTAGGCTTATAGAGCTAGTACGAACCAACTGTGCACTCCCCTGGAATGCGACCCTTCTCCCGCTGTCCCCGCGGCGTCCCGCATTCGCCGCAAGCGCTCAGTAGCGATAGCATCTAATTACCGTTATCAAACCGATCTTCAATCAACATAAAAAATGTGATAAATGAATGAAAAATGATGAATGAGAGAATGACGTTACAGCGCAAGGTGCACAGCTACTTCGTATGTGCAGTTTAATAAATGCAGTGAGAATATTCTCACATTATGATATTTCCACATTATGATTAAGTATTATTTTAAACTAGGTACATAGTTTATAATAATACTTAATAGACGATGTAATTACCATAACTAAAATTCGTTATGTGCAGTTTTTACTGCATATAAATTATATAAGCAATACTTTATAAAGAAGTAATCCATACCGAACTTTGGCTAGTCGTTATTGTACTTACATACTAATATATGCGTAATAACGGCTTACTTACTGACCATAAACGTATTTAAAATCATACAGATAGACAGTATTCTCATACAGAGTTTTTAGACCAACGACTTTGAATTTATGCAATATTTGTTTAGTTTTAGACTTTTAAAACATTAAAAACTGCACAAGTATGACACATATGTTAAACATTCAAGAAGAATTAAAAGTATTAATTTAGATTTTATGATTTTAAGGTAATACACACAATACACTGCTTGTACAAAAAATAATGCACAATTTTTTTTATAGGGCAACATATTAAAAATATGTTATGTTATTTTTACAAATTACTCTGTCGCTGTTTATGTGTAATCAATAAAAACATACCTACCATTTTCAGTATGTACAAGCAAAAATGAAAATTTGAATACAAAAAATATTATTAGTTTTTCAAAAATTTTTTTACTGTTTTCGCTTGTTTACATTTACAAAACATTTCGACATCGATGTTCAATTCCCACCTTAGGGGAATTCGTCTAAAAGTAAGGACACGTTTTTGGTATTGGACAAACAGTCAACAAGTTTGGCATATATAGAGTGAAACCAAAAAACATAATGTCATTTAGGTTAAAAATATGTGTGGTACATGACCAAGAAAAAATAACTCACAAAACAAAAATGTTAAAATGTAAATTATGTCTGCGGCGTTTTTGACTTCGCAATGTAAATGTTAAATGTTCTAGAATTATGATCGGTAACGTGACAGATGCAATTGCCGCGCTCTGTAATTTTATTTCTTTTATCTCATTAATACGTCTTATAAACCAAGACTAACATTTGTTAACATTTTATTTTACAGATACCGAATTTATAATTTTTGCGTTGCTGCAATCGCATGTGTGAACGATGCTATAATTGCCGATATAAATTTCAGTAAGCTTATATTATTCTTGTCTATTTGGCTCCCTGTTATTTATCCGAATGTCGCACTGCGATTTTTATGTTACATTCTTTCGTATCACGTATTTCACAAGACGACTGTACATCCAGACATATTTTATCTCAAGGCTGTTGTATATTAGGCCCTTGTTGGTCAATGTTTACAATTCGTATTCAAGAGCTTCGCTTGTTAGAAGATGTAGTTTTGGCAATGAAGAAACTCTTGCAATCGTGTCGTGCGGTCCCTTCATACATATAACAAAAATGTTGCAACATCTGTATCTAGTCGCGTACGCGTCATAAAATAATGCTCTTAGACCTACCAATATATTGTTTATTCATGACCCCAATAAAAAATAATTTGAACACTTACTCTGCAGGTCATATTCTGTAAGGTTTTACTTTTTGCAGCTTGGGCCAAGTACACATAACGTCAAAAAGTGCTGTTTAAAATACAGTACATGTTGAAATTTTATTCTAAAATATTGTTAGTTTAATTCCAATGCGCATCAAGTTATGTGCATTATACATTCTAGTCATATATTTAATAAATAAATAAAAGCAAAAATAGTATCATTATCGTACCGTATTTAAAAAAAAATAATCGTTTAGTATTAACAGCTTATGAACAAAACATTGAAGGTAAAATATAATCAGGTAATTGTGCCAGTGATATAAATAAGACATTTATATATTCCATACATTAAGATTAAGAGTTAATTTATCCATTACATTTAATAAGTAAAAAAAAAAATAACTGATACTTAATTAAATGCTGTCTTTTATAACTGTAATTTTTATCAAGTCTAACATTAATTTAACATTAATAGGCTGTGACGTCAGAAGCGAGATACTAAACTTGTCATGAAGGACAAGTACTTTATAATGTTACAATCTTGGATAATGTGATTGTAAAGTGCTTTGTCACTAAAGTTTAGTGTCATAAACATACGACAATCATATCTATGTCATCAATTTTCTTAGAATTTGAAAAAAAAAACATTGCTATCAGTTTATTTTTGAAATCTGCAGGAGTTATCTCTTGTATAAGGAATTTCCTTGTATAAAGAATTTTTATCAATTCCAACAATTGTTAGTATAAATCTTTAGATTCACTCAAAAAGTTCAGAAGGCTTATTCAAACTTTTTTTAATGATTGTTTATTGCATTATAAATCTTATCTTAATATATATAAATTACGTGTTACGTTGTTTGTCCGCGATGGACTCCTAAACTACTTAACCGATTTGAATTAAATTTGCACACCATGTGCAGTTTGATCCAACTTGAAAGATAGGATAGCTTACATCTCAATTTATAATTAAAAAAATTAACATTCGACCGAAGCCGGAATAGGCAGTTAGTAATATAATAAATAGATTTCGACACGTTTTGGCAACTTTCTATTTGAGTTTTTCTGGCGTTACATTTTGTAAATGAATGAGTGGAAAAACTCGTAGTTCATTTTTTATCTGTATCGTTATAATCTTTCGATATGAAGTCACTATTTTGTATTAACTATTTATATACTTGTCCTAGTTCCTTTAAAGTAAAAAGGGTTCATACCCAACAAAACTGTACGTGGTGTGATAAAACGTGGGAGAATCCTAAATAAGTTTTAATTGATGACATTACTGCCATGTTTTAATAAGCGTAATTGATTACAATGCCGTAACCTATGACATGTCTGTTTAAAATTAAGGTGTGCAAATGTTGAAATTTTAGTTGGTAACACACCCAAACATGATACAGTTATTAGAGGTCATTCGTTATATGTCAGAAGAATATCATGCTTTTAGTCTGTTTTCTTTCCATTGTCACAAGTTTCTGTTATAAGTTTTACTGTAGTGGAAGGTAAAATGGCAGTGATTTATTTCTAATCCAAGGCTTTAGTGTTGTAATGTAAACAACTATACCCTTTAATGATAAGCACTGACGTTTTGGCGACAAGAATACAGTACCTGTTAGAAATTTAAAAATGTTTATTTGGGTGAATTTTGAAGTCGTTAAGTGTTATTTTTGTTTAAATTGTTTGGAAAATGGTGTGTTCAGACTTCATACAAAAAGTTAGGTTTACTGAAATACCAAGTGAAAAAGCTGCGATTAAAATAGCAATGTTAAGTATAAGTTAATAGATGGATCCTAGTGTATGTATTGTGATGTGCTAGTTAAGGTTTTAATATGATTTTCCTTGTAAATGTACGAGTGAACATGGTAATTTGCGCCTGGTATAGTTGGAATGTCAAGTCACTAGTATAAACGATAAGCAATTCAAATGAATACAATGACATTGAGCACTTATATTCTTTTGTTTCTCAAATGTTCCTAATCTGTTTTTACTTACCTACATCAGAGCCTTTACCATGAGTTTATCTAGTCTATGGTATATAAAAATGTCATAGACTAAATATGATATATTTAGTCTGACATTTTTGGTCTAAAAATGAGTTTCTTTTAGTTACCGATAGAGGCGCTGTTCGAAGTTTTCATACAAATAATTTACAGAGACAGTAACGAGTACAGTAAACTTGACAAGCCGTAAACTCATGCCAAGGGCTCAGAGCCTTTACCATGAGTTGTTGTAGATTACATTCGGTAAGTTACATGTAGAAATCTATGACGTTTTTGGTCTAAAATGAGTTTCTCTTACTTACCGATAGAGGCGCTGCTCGAAGTTTTCATACAAATAATTTACAGAGACAGTAACGAGTACAGTAAACTTGATAAGCCCTAAACTCATGGTAAGGGCTCTGAGCCTCAACCATGAGTTGGTATAGATAACGTTAGAAAATTTACGTATCCCCCCGGGATACGAGCCGGGGCCGGTGGAACCAATACGGACCAGGGAGGGCGCTCCTCAGTACCTCTCTATGTTCAAGTTTGCGACCCACTGTTGGGTGGGCTGCTAGAGGGGGATCTTCGGATCCAGCGCCGCCGGATCAGTGGAAGCTTGCGAAAGCGTCCTTACAGCCCCGGTACGTGGCGGAGGGGAGGACACCGTGTGGTTTTAGTGAGTAGGAGTCTCACATAACCCGCCACTTCCCCCGAAAGTGGCGGGGATCCATGATGGATTTCCACACGTCAAAAAAAGGAAATTTACGTATTGAAATCTATAGCGCTTTTGGTCTGAAATTTTATTTCCCTTGTGAACACCATGTTTTTTTTAAAGTGACCGATTCAGGGTTATATATCATCAGATTTCAGGATATTTAGACTCTTTCTTGATAGATTTAACGCTCACACTTTTAAAAAAATGCGTTGTGCTGTTAGTTTTGAGTCTATTTCTTATAGTTAGCGAGTTTTGTGTAAAATATACTTGACCTGTTTAGGATGGGCCTGTAAAAAGAGCCTTTTTGTTCTATAAATACAGATATATGTAGGTAAGTATATTAAAGCTGACAGACGCACTCCTAATTCTCTACTTAAACTAAAAGTAAAGATATAACGCAGGTCATATAAATTGACTGTTTGGAGATAAAACTTAGCTGTCGAACAGTGTCTCTGGCGATGTTTTATTTACGCAAAAAAAAAGTATTTTCACGCCCATATCCCCGAACAAATAGGCTGAGGCACAACCAGGGCACCCACGACTAGCCGAAGACACTAAGTCCCACAATGCGATAGGTGGCTAGCCTATCGTCAACCGGGCACATTTCCAATCCCGAGCAATGTTTTTTTTTTAAATAGAAAATTAGAAAAAGCAAATTTTCTTTTTGTTGCCCGACCCGGGACATATCGACAAAAAAAACATTCATATTTACGCACATCGGCAAAAAATATCGTTGAAAGCTATGCCCACGTGCGAGTACTTTTTATGTGACAATACAAACACAAGGTTCATACACACACGTGCACACACACACACACACACACACATGCGCGCTCGCACGCACACACTCACACGGTGTCTTGAAAGTTTAAGATTGTAAGAATAGTTAAGGTGGATCCACCACCCTATGCGGTTCGATTGTCGCACAGACCTCTACCACCAGGGAGAGGTAGAGGTAGACATGTTAGTAATGTATAATGACCTATTTAGCTTAAACTCTTACGAGCTGCCAGGCAGGAAGGCACATAGTCTTCTCTATAGAAGAAACCCGGACCGAACGAGACGTTAAAAAGTCAAAGCCTTGTAAGCTTAGATGTCAAAAGTTTCATCAAATCGGTTCATAACAGTTTTCGTGATTGATAACGTTTGTTTGTTTGTTTGTTACTAATGGCCTTGTAGGTGTACTGCAGTCCGTTTGTTCAAAACTGTGCTTATAAATAATATATAACATGTTCATTAAAGAATAAAAATGATATTTCCTGCGTTACACAGGACTATGGAGATAAGGTTCAGATTTGAATTTTTAAATTGGAAACATGATAAATGAGGATGAGTTATTTATATGGAAATTGGTGTGTATTAGATGTCTGTAAACTCATGTATTAAAAGATAAATTTGTGGTGTAAAACTAGCAGTAATCGCCTCTGTGGTCTAATGGCGCCGTGTAGAACTTGACTTCATGAGGTCCCTGGTTTAAACCCCAGCTTGTGCATCGAACAAATTTGTGTTTTTTCAATTTTATAATAAAAACATTTGGATTGGAATTGGAAGCCTGAGATTGGATATGTGCCCAGCGATAGGCTTGCCACCTATCACATTATGAGACTTACTGTTTTCGACTCGTCGTGGGTGCCCTGGTTATACCTCTGCCACTTCGAGGATATGGGCGTCAAGATACTATAATTAGATGGATTCACTTATGAATAGAGTTAGCAATTTGTGTACCTACACTTACATTTTTTATGTGAGAAGATAGTAAACGAGCGGCTTGGTTGACTTTCCTAATAATAAGAGACAACCGTGATCTATAGCAACCACAGATGTTATAGGTCCGACGCCCTTTTGTTATGATGTTAGGCGTATTGTGCAAGTCTATCGGCTACCCTGTACTCTGGATTGGAACGCTACTGTCATTATGACTGTATACAATAGCTGGAATGCAGTTGCCTTGCCAGTTGCTTGCCTTGCTTTTGAATGAAGTTTATTCATAAATCAGCTAACTTATATACAAAATCTATGCTCGAATCTAATTAATTTGATTAGTTAGCCAATCAACATAATCACAAATTTTAGCATAGATTTTTATAAGGTAAGTATATATATTTTTATAATAGAGGCAGAACATCTATTCTATTCAGCGGACCCTGACCAAAATGAGGCAGCTTACTATGGCTATCAAACGGCTATAGTGTCAGAATGACATTTCTTTAATTTTTATTAATATACCAGCCGACTGGTCAAAGTCGCTGGGAATCGCTGGTTACAAGCGGCTGGTGACCGTGACTTGTGGCGCTTTTTGGGGGAGGCCTATTTCCAGCAGTGGACGTCCTCCGGCTGAGGATGATGATGATGCCAGCCGACATGAAGTTTGTGCACTTGGGACTTTATACATTCTGCCTCTTTTGCAGGAAAGTTGGCGAGAGGATAAGTATGTAAGTTCAAGTACTCGTAACATGATCTGGTATGTTCAAATGTTTCTCTACATTCCGGATTTCAAACTATTGGTCGTTTTGTATTGTGTTGTTATGTCTGTAATTTCTAAACTACAAAACTTCTAAAAATTACGGTACAATTTTTAAAGCATAGGCTATTAAGCAAAAAGACAAATCGGGCTATACGCTAATTAAATACAGTCCAATTTACATTTTGACTTTCATCTACAGGGAGCCGTTTAATGAGTGGAGTGAAAAGCAGCCCGTTTCCTTCCTTTCCACGTAGCAGCCAAATTTCGTCACAATCGGTTCAGTAGTTTCGGCGTAAATCGCGGTGATGAAACAGACAGAAGTTTGATTATAAGTATACTGGTGGAGGAGACGGCCTTAAAGACATCAAGAATAAGTATATTTGGTGGATGCTCTTCGGGGCTAAAGGCATGGACATTTTGTACCTTATAAGATTCCTTTTATCGCCTTATACTTTAAATTGACACATGAATGGCAAGATGTGAAGTACCTTTCTGAACAGGAATAAATAAAGAATTATATCTAAATGAGTATACAAGGCTGTGTGGTTTTGCTGCGATGGGCAATCACAGAGGATAAATTTCCATAAAGGCATCATAAAACCATATATGATGCTGGTTTGTTATAGGCCTGGATTAACTATGCAATAAACCGTTTTCGGTTTACTACAATATCATCGTCAGTTTATGATATGTTTGTCAATGATATTGCAATTATATATATACTAACTGCGTCCGTCGGTTTTAGCAATGTTGCTTCGTCCATAATAACACATAGGTCTGTTGTTACCTCTTAAAACTAGGTATTTTACTTAGGTACTTTATTTTAACACTGCTGGTATATTAGTCAAAATTCGTTTTGTTTTATTGGCTGACTTTAAAGTGGATTTTGTATTCGACCCGTATGTGGTATGTACAGATACGTATGAATGTTTTTTTTTAAGTACTGAAATGCAAATTTAGTATGTAAGATTTGAAAATACAACTTGTAGGTTAGTCAAGATCTTCGGAGATAAACCATGAAACTCTACAACTAGTAACATCCTTTTCTCAATTTTATTGTTAATTTGGCCTAAAGACGTCATACATTTTACACCTGCAGCTGGTATGTTATGCCTATAGCCAAAGTCTACTTGCTACTCTACCTTACGGACCGGAACAAGAAATGAAATTAATTTATTTGCTGAATATGTGTGTTGGAAGTAATTACAAATGTAATAGTAATGTAATAATGTAGTAATGTAATAGTGTAATGTAGTAATTAAAATATGTATTTTAGCACATTATGATGTGCAAATGATTTTAAATGGACACAAATTTATTCTTTTATTATTTTTATTTATTTTAGTCACAACATATATTATAACACATATTTGAATAATTTTAAAAACGTGATCAGGTTTTTTAACACTATTTATATACCATGACAGTCATTTTGGCGGCTGTAATGGGTAGTACCATGGTAGTTGATAGTACCTAAGGCGGTAGATGTCAAAATAATATATAATAATAATAAGTAAGTAATAAGTATCTCTGGACAAGTTACACAAATTGAATCTAACCCCAAAGGAAGCAAATTATATAGTTATGTTATGGTTGTTAGTCAACGATACTAATACATAGAAATTCTTAAATAGATACCAGAATAAATTTAATAAACACCCAGACCCGGTAATGGAGACATCTAAATGTTCATCACATAAATGCCTGCCCCCGTCGGGAATCGAACCCGAGCCTCGTGGTTGGTCGGCGTAGTTAGGCGTGTGTACGCTAGCCACTCGACTATAATTTAAGTATTATAAATAGAACAAAATGTATTATTTTAAAATTATAGGGAAGTTGAAAAGTAAAGTGGGGAGAATATTACTTTCCAGATTTGAGTTCGTATTTTTTAAGTCGTTCTATTTTTATAATATTTTATGTTTAATGAGATGCGTTAACACGTCGTACCTATTATTGAAATAATATTGCTATAAGGCGACACGGTGAAGCTCCTGTATTAGGCATAGGTATGCCTTGTTATATGATCTGTAATTCAGTGATCCACAAGAGAACGATATTAACCGACATAGTTCAAAGAGTTAGCAAAGTTGAAGTGGCAATGGGCAGGCCATATTGCTCGCAGAACCGACAACCGCTGGGGAAGAAAGGTTCTCGAGTGGCGGTCCCGCACCGGAGGACGTAGTGTTGGACGACTTCCCACCCGGTGGACTGACGATCTGGTCAAAGTCGCGGGGAGCCGCTGGATGCAAGCTGCTGGTGACCGTGACTTGTGGCGCCCTTTGGGGGAGGCCTAAGTGCAGTGGACGTCCTCCGGCTGATGATGATGCCTTGTAAACCAACGACTTAGACTAGCACAAACATTATGGTGTCAGAAACAGCTATGAATACCAACAGGACTGGCTGCGCTGATGTTTTCCACATACTCAAATCTCGTGACAACAGCTTTGGCCTTCGCCTTGGATCAGAGTAGGGCGAGTTCGCCTTTTAGTTTCCTCTGTCCTGCGGTTAAGGAGCTAGATCTATTTTGAGCCATGTAACCATGGAACCTGTGCTCGTCTCTCAAAAGCTGACTCCTACAAAGGCAGATGGTCTATACTACACAAAAGGACTGTTGGCGTAAAATAAAAGCTTTGAGAACAGGATGGCACGGCCGTGCCGCTTTTTTGACTCGACTTGAAGGGGCACTGCCGTACACTCAGATAAATCTATAGAAAAAGCTATTCCGATATGCAAGATAGGCAAGTGGCAGGGCCTCGTCTTGACGGCTATCGTACATACAAATTATTGCGCTAGGCGCATTCGTATAGTGAAGATAATAAAATTATTAAGTATCTTCACGCCCATATCCCCGAAGGGGTAGGCAGAGGCACAACCAGGGCTCCCACGACTAGCCGAAGACACTACGTCCCACAATGTAATAGGTGGCAAGCCTATCGCCATATCGGGCACATATCCAATCATGGGCAACATATTATTTTATCAGAAAATTGGAAATAGGTACCACGTTTTTTTTTGTTGCCCGAGCCGGGATTCGAACCCGGACCTCGTGAAGTCAAGTCCAACACTAGGACCGCTAAACCGCAGAAGCGATAGAAAACATCAAAAAAAAACCTTGTATAATGGATAAAATATGGAAAAAAGCCAGACTGCGTAAAAATGAAATATATTTAAAAAAGCCTAAAAATGGATAAGTTTGCTACTTATTTTTGGTACTTGAATAATTTACCGAAACGGGATCACACTAAAAAAAAATCTGGGTTCGTCCTTAGCTCTACCTCGTGGGTTATGCAGTCTACGACCACAACTGCAGTCGTGGTGTTAGTTTACTAAAGTTTTCACGTCGCAAATCACACATAAAATACAAGGAATATACCTACAATGTAATAGGTATTTACTAACATTTTTTAACGTTATTAAACAAAGCACACGGATTTTCTCCAGTTGAGAAACACGAAAAATAGCAATGCCGCTTTCTTAACCTCATGTTAGAACAGTAACCCGTATAACTGTAGTGGCGAGAAGTCATCCAAATTACATATAATGTGACAAGCCTACCGAACGTTCCCATCGCCCACCATCGCGACCAGACCACGAATAAAGTCAGAGCTCGGGAAACAATCCAAATTGTCACGTCCTTCGCATGTGACAACCCTACCTAATATTCAATATTAAGTATCATTAAAATTCATTAAAATCATTCATTAAAATATTAAACAAGAGCACATATCATTTGGAAGTCTTGTCGCTACAATAGTTACAGGGGCTCCATGGAATTAACAAAATAAAGGTTTTTTGATTTAAATCTAAAAAAACTATACTCTTGAGCAAGGGCGTAGACAGGATTCTGTTAAGAGTAAACAAAAAAAACACCTGAACCTTGTTTTAATCATGTTTTTTAATAATATAAACGGTGGGGTAGTAGTTTAAAATAAAATAATAAATAAAATAACCATAAATAGCTTGACAAACATTCTGCTGGGTTCTTCACAAAACATTTACAAAACTTCACTCTCTTCATCGTCCACCCCTAAAACCGCTTCAACAGACTATACCATTGAAGCAGTTTTCGGTCATTCGAACAGTTGCATTTCTATGCGTAGGCAGCTGTCCCCCTCTGACTGTACCTGGCTACCACCAAGCCATGGTACTTCAGTGTTACACTGAATTTAACGCTTACAGTGAATCATAACGAGGGCTAAACGCACTACTAAAACCCGTTGTAGTACCTAATATGAGACTTTCAATGACATCACCTATATTATCTTTTCAATCGCCTCGGTAATGTAAATGCAATATTCTTGATAAGAATAGTCTTTACGACAATAGATAATTGAACGGGTTTAGGTTTACGAGTACATAGGTACCTGTTGCTATTTATTAACACATGTAGATACGTAAAGTGACTATGGGACTAAGATTAGAAAGAAAAAATAGACGGGTATTTAAGAAATACATGTTGCATAATACATAATATACCAAAAGTGGAAAACTTGCTTTGCTAGCCTAAGGATGAGATGGACTTCTTGGCAATTACTTTCGCTAGATACTGTGATTCCCAAAACTGGAACATAACTGTCAAATTAATACTATTGTTTTTGTACTAACTAGTGGTCGTCCATGTGTCGAAATTCGACCGTAATCAAAATTTTGACACCCGTGCAACATAACCGCACTCTTTTTTTTATGTTATTGAATCATGCTTTACTTTGCAGAAATCTATTATACAGATGTCAGCGTAAGCAGTGTAATTATTGTGGCAAAAAGAGGACCAAAACATGAAAAAAGGAAGAGAAGAAACAATATAAATTTTCACGTCCTTCGCATGTGACAACCCGGTCTGGTCACTGAGGTTTTTTTTTTATAGAAGAGGAGGCAAACGAGCAAGTGGGTCACCTGATGGAAAGTAATCACCTCCGCCCACGGACATCCGCAACACCAGGAGTATCACAGATGCGCTACCGCTTGTACGCTCTTTTCTTGAAGGTTCCTAAGTCATAACGTTTGGGAATACCGCCCTCGGTAACTGATTCCACAAAGGTGTTATACGGGTTAAAAAATGCCTTCGGAATCGCACAGTTGTAGACCGTCACGCATCGAGATGATGGGCATGATACCTTAAGCTCTGACGCGATGTCCGAAGGTGTAAATCAGCGGCTGGAATTAAACCAAACAACTCCTCAGAGCATTCCCCATGATAAATGCGGTAGAGAACACTGAGTGACCCAACATCTCTACGCAACGCTAAAGAATCAAGCCGATTGGTAATTGCCCGGTCATTGACAATTCGAATTGCTCTACGTTGAATGCGGTCAAACGGAAGGAGCTGGTACTGTGGAGCCCCTGTCCAGAGTTGAGAACAGTACTCCATATAACTGAGGTGGGTGGTCGGAACGCTAGTTAGGCTTGTCATATTTTGTGTCATTTGGAGGACTATTTGCCACAACAGTTACTCTGCTTTCGCGGAATTAGCAAAATAAAGGCTTTTTTACATCTGTTATAACCGTAGTCATTGATGATACCACTTTGGAAAACAGTAGTAGGTATAATATTTTTAAGCTAGAAATGTTTATGTCGAAATAAAAATGGATTTACTACCATACATAAATTCATGCTCGTTCTGATTCAAGTGCGTTTGTACTCACTACCAACTAACAGGTTGTTAGTGAGTACTAACGAATGATAAGAATGTTTCATAGATCTTTGCTGATTGTGGTTCGTAGAAATCCTTTTATTTGTACTAAGGTATAAGTAAGTGACAAATGTTCCGGTGAACTTAGTACCAACCGGCCCGTTCATTCTTAATTTTTAAATAATTATTTAAAAACACAACAGATTAGACATTAAAAATGCGATTTCATTAAAAAAGGTACCCCCTTTTCTCCCATGAGTGTCGTGAGAGTGGCGTAAGTAATCTGACATATTTTAAAAAAACCGCCTCGTTAGTCGAGTGGCTAGCATACACGCCTAACTACACCGATCAACCGCGATGCTCGGGTACGATTCCTGACGGGGGCAGGCATTTGTGTAATGAACATTTAGATGTCTACATTGCCGGGTCGGCCGGTGTTTATTAAATTTATTCTGGTATATATTTAAGTATTTCTATGTATTAGTATCGTTGACTAACACCCATAACACAAGCATATATTTTGCTTACTTT
>NJDC01004272.1:133920-159888 GCA_002245475.1 Calephelis virginiensis
CTGGTACTGTGGAGCCCCTGCCCAGAGTTGAGAACAGTACTCCATATGAGTGAGGTGGGCGGTCGGAACGCTAGTTAGGCTTGTCATATTTTGTGTCATTTGGAGGACTATTTGCCACAACAGTTACACTGCTTTCGCGGAATTAGCAAAATAAAGGCTTTTTTACATCTGTTATAACCGTAGTCATTGATGATACCACTTTGGAAAACAGTAGTAGGTATAATATTTTTAAGCTGGAAATGTTTATGTCGAAATACAAGTGGATTTACTACCATACATAAATTCATGCTCGTTCTGATTCAAGTGCGTTTGTACTCACTAACAACTAACAGGTTGTTAGTGAGTACTAACGAATGATAAGAATGTTTCATAGATCTTTGCTGATTGTGGTTCGTAGAAATCCTTTTATTTGCACTAAAGTATAAGTAAGTGACAAATGTTCCGGTGAACTTAGTACCAACCGGCCCGTTCATTCTTAATTTTTAAATAATTATTTAAAAACACAACAGATTAGACATTAAAAATGCGATTTCATTAAAATAGGTACCCCCTTTTCTCCGGTGAGTGTCGTGAGAGTGGCGTAAGTAATCTGACGTCTTTAAAAAAAACCGCCTCGTTGGTCGACTGCCTCGTTAGTCGAGTGGCTAGCATACACGCCTAACTACACCGATCAACCGCGATGCTCTGGTACGATTCCTGACGGGGGCAGGCATTTGTGTGATGAACATTTAGATGTCTACATTGCCGGGTCTGAGTGTTTATTAAATTTATTTTGGTATATATTTAAGTATTTCTACGTATTAGTATCGTTGACTAACACCCATAACACAAGCATATATTTTGCTTACTTTGGGACTAGATTAATTCGTGTAACTTGTCCAGGGACAGGTACCTATTTATTTAAAAAAAACACCCAAATCCTGAAATACAGACGTTTAAAAGTTCGTCACACAAATTTCTGCCCAGGCCCCGTCAGGAGTCGAATCGGAAGTCTCGCAGTTGGTCGGAGTTGTGTGGCGCTTACCTCTTGACAAATGAGGCTTTTAATTTCATGAGGAGATACATTGTTAATCAATGCTCTAAATACCATTTGTATTCATAATCAAATCTTTAAAAATATATATTTATTACTTAAGTATACATCGAACGCTTGAAAAAAGCAAATTGGTCAAACTGGATCCAGATGAAATTGGATTCGGATACTTGCTTTCAGATTTTCTATCGCTTTTACCATGATAAGCTTGTCGCTCTATAAAGCTGCTAGCAGCTCATACCTACACTGCGTATTGCAACCTAGGTCAACGGCATCTTCCAACTAATATTAATTTGGGTTGGGATTTGAGGGGTTTCAAATAAATTTAAGCTATTTTTAACATAAAAATGCTGACAAATATACTGACCCTAACTTGACATGGTCTGTGCAAATATTTTCACATTGGCGACATGTTCTCCGTGTAAACCGGGTAGTAAACACGGAAGGTGCGGCTTGTGCTCGATAACCTTTCAAGTCATTTATACAGAATGTTCCAAAATTTATAAATTGCTGAACAACAAAATTTTATTGTACTGGTTTTTAAACGTTGTCAATAGAGGAAATGGCTAATCACATGCTTGCCGACGTAGGGTTGGTATTGATGGCAATTTTGTTGCCACTAAAATAATATTAAGTTATCGCTGTCTTCTCTCAACGAAAGCAATAGAAAGAGACAAAGCACTTTTAGTGTTGCCAGATTAGTGATTATAAATAAGTATAACGACATTAATTCTACAGACGTTTTTACTCGGAAAACAAAATTAAAATATGGATGATATTTTTTTTTGTTTTTTTTTCTCATTTGAAAAAGATAACATGCATGTAGAAAATTAGTTTAGTTTGTGCAAAGGAGAATCACCACCATTGTAGCATTTCTTTAGCCTTCAATATTTCTATTTTTCCAATACTGAGAATAGGTACTCGCGTAAATCCATACAAACAAATTTGCCCGCAGATAATTATCCAGCAGACGAGATACAACATACATACCTATTAATTATTTTACAACTTTACACAATTTCCTAATTAAAGGTAAAGCGATCAAAGGTTTGGTTCTCATTTTGATCTTGGTATATTAATTACGAGTAAGTATGTAATCCTTGATAGTATTAAGGTACATAATGTCTTAGGAAATATTTATAAACTATATTTATTATCACATAAATTCAAAACTATGTAGGTAGTGAATTTGAATTAAATATTTCGAAACAAAGTTAAACAGCAACACATATCGTACGTAATTTATAACAGGTAAGGCAAAAATAACCTATTATGTCAAAGAAGTCAATTTGCTAAACCTTGTCACTAGCAAGAAGTCGTTAGGTACTGACGTCTAATGACTGTGGCCTTAACTGCTTTAACAGCAACGCACTGGCCAAACACATAAAAATACATCTAATATATAAAATTCTCGTGTCACGGTGTGTGTGATTGAACTCCTCCGAAACGGCTGGACAGATTTTCGTGAAATTTTGTGAGCATGTTGAGTAGGTCAGAGAATCGGCCAACATCTATTTGTCATGTCAAGTGATGAGGGTGACTCACCCCAAATTTTTTTTTACTAAAATCATATTAAAAATGTAGCAGAACAATGTCTGCCGGGTAAGCTAGTATTTCTTTTTTTTTTTGAATGACTAATTTGTTGCTAATCTTACGATTTTTTACAACTTCACCGAACTTTAAGTATTTCTATAACGGATTGCCTGACTCAGTTACTTCATTGAGTATATTTTATTAGTATTGATAAAATATAATGTTATACGTTGGACGTGTCTATGTGTATGTGTGTCTGTGACATCATAGCTTTTTGAATGGATGAACTGATTAAAATGCGGTATTTTTTTAGAGTGATCGAGATGGTTCTTAGCTACAACATTATATGTGTTTTTTATCTGGATTCAATTTAAAATTTTAATCTGTAACTTTATATTTCACAGACTTGGTTGAATAGGAAACTTTTTTATGAATGTCAATGAAAATGGTTTTTTTTACTAAACTATTAAATGCTACATGAAATAAAAGTAAGTATTATCGTAAAAGAATGATTCATAGATGTCGTTGTTAAATCGTAATTCGCACACTAATCGCGAAACAAAGTCACTTCTATCGTTTGCACACACTGAGTTATTGGCACTAAAATTAATTAATACATTTGACGAAACTAAAACGAACTAAAAAAAAAATAAAAAAAAAATCATTAAGCTATTAGTATTATTGGTATGTCATATATTCAGGCAGCTTTCATTTGACTTGATCACCGTGATTATTGTTTTGATGATATTGGAAGGCAAACAAGCAGGATTTCCTGATGATAAGAAATTTACGCCGCCTAGAGACACCAAAGGTGGTAATGGTTGCCAACCTTAACCCTGGTTGTCAGGCTTCGATCAAAACTAATTTTACCAGCCACCTTGTCCTCTGAACTGGAACACGTCAATGGCAAGCGCTGACATTATGGCGACAGGAATAGGTAAGGCGGTGCAACCAATCCGGGTGAGTCGCTTCGGGACTCTACCACCTAGTAAGATGTCACGGTGTCAGTGACGGTATGCCTATACTCGCCTTTTACAAGCTGCCCGGCACAAAAAGGCAGATGGTCTATTCAGCAAAAGAGCTCGGACTAACACGGGGAAAGTAATTTCAAACTTATTTATATTAATATGTACTATTTTTCAGACAAAATGAAAACAAAAAATGATGTAAAATGTTAGATATATTTGATACTAGTCAGAACGTTTGTAGAAATGTGGACTAAAAACTTATATGTCAGTTATAATATTATTTTACCTTACACTGTTTCATTACCTGGCTTTTGTTGATATACTGGCTGGTATTGAAAAAAAAGTTCTGTATTTTATTAAATTTTGAAATATAGAACTAAAAAATATTCTGGTGGATTTGGCTGGAGAAACTTAAAAAAAATGAACAGTGGAATACTTTGGTTTTGATCACTGAATATGGTTCAAAACAAAGTGTAGTAAAATGATTGTCGTCCGTTTATTGTCTCTACCTATTCAAAATAGTCAAGTTCTATATATGGACATTTGTATATTCTTTAAAAAATAAAAGACGTAAACTCCGAGATTTTTTAGTTCTTAACCAAAACAATTTTTTTATACATTACATACGCCACAACATGATACCGGGTTCTTATCGGAATTTTCATAAATGAAGAACTGGGGTACCGGTTAAATTCTTAAAATATTTATCCCAATCCGACCAGTAGGACTGTAGGTGCTAATTGTTTGCCACTTTAAGTATTTTCTTTAGTTTCACATCAATCGATGTTTGCCATGGAATCTGCAACTCAAATTTTATCCATATCCAAATTTTGCATCGCCTCTGTGGTCTAGCGGTACGGGTGTTGGACTTGACTGCATGAGGTCCCGGGATAAAATCCCGGGTCGGCCAACAAAAAGAAAATTGAATTTTTCCAATTTTCTAATAAAAAAAATGTTGGTTGGGATTGGAAATGTGCCCGGTTGGCGATAGGCTTGCCACCTATCACATTGTGGGACTTAGTATCTTCTGCTAGGCGTGGGTGCCCTGGTTGTGCCTCTGCCTGCCTCTTCGGGAATATGGGCGTGAAGATACTTACTTACTTAAATTTTGCATGCATTTGTAAATCTGGTGGTATTGCAAAATTATTATAGCATGGAGTTGATCAGACGATTGAACCGAAAGCTGACCATTGAAAATGTAAAAACATCTTACATTGTCATTGTTTGAATAATAGTCTATAGTTTGAGTCTTGAATAATACTTCTACTGCCTTATTAATAAATACGGACTTAAGTACTCTAAGGTTTAAATTGACATTATAGTCACTATAACCGAACGGTGCTTTAAGGACTATAATATCAACTTAAGCCTTGGTGTTGTTTGGTCTATGTATACAAGTCAATTAAAGTCTACTACTGGGTAGCCCTTATAAATAAAATCTTGCCTAAAAATGTGCTTTTTGTTAAAAACTTTATACTAATTACATAAAAACCTACTTATACTTCAAGACCTGGCACAAGTTCTCACAGTTACAGCTTAAGTAAGATTTATTGCCAGGGAACCGTTTGCGGCTGAATTTCAGGCGCCTATTGTCTATTGGGACAATACACTTAATTTACTTAAATAGCGGTTACTCAGGTGCTTGTTGTGTTTCGGCTCATGAATTAAATAGCAGGATTTTCTATTTTAATTAGTGTCCCGGAAGCTATTATTTAAATACGCAAACAATACTGATTTTATGAGTAACTGTCACGCTTCGCTGTAGCCTGTTGTTGTTTCATGGATAATAAACATCTCTTGAAGTCCAGCTTGTAGGGTTTATGTATTATATAAATAAATAAATAAATAAATATTCCTGGACAAGTTACACAAATTGAATCTAACCCCAAAGTAAGCAAATTATATGCTTGTGTTATGGGTGTTAGTCAACGATTCTAATACATAGAAATACTTAAATAGATACCAGGATAAATTTAATAAACACCCAGGCCCGGAAATGCAGACATCTAAATGTTCATCACACAAATGCCTGCCCCCGTCGGGAATCGAACCCGAGCCTCGCGGATGATCGGTGTAGTTAGGCGTGTACGCTAGCCACTCGACCAACGAGGCGGTCGGTATATTCTTCTTTCTTTAGGTTTTGGAAAACGCGTTAGCATTGTGTTGTGTTGTGTTGTTAGCAATGTGCCACTAGTCAGGTAGAAATTTGCATCAAATTTACTGAAATCGGGATTCAATTATAATTAGTCATAGTTCGTCAATAAGTCATGTAAGGGTCTTGGGTGAAGCAGTGGCCGCATTATTCAAGCTCATATAGTGAGATTTGGCGGCAACTAGGAAATACACGATACGCTAATTTCTTTATGATTTTTTGACATTTGTGTACTTTCACTAAACAAAATTGTACAATATGCCACCAAAATTGACTAATTTCACTCCATATTAACACGAAATTCAATAATTGTAAAAAAAACTTGGACCATCTTATCTGTCGATGGCGCCGAAACTCCTATTACGTATATTATATTATCAACATTTTGATATTTCCACAAAGTAGATAATATAACTACTAATTAGCCAGATTTTCATTAACAGACCTCCATTAATACTTCAGAAAGATTCTACCTCTGTCAAGATATACTAGGCAAAGATCAATAATACAAAAATTGCTATTCATTAAAAAATATTTTGTTACCTTCAAAGTATTTTGGAATTTTCAGCTTTTATAATACGACTAAGGTTTGGGTACGTTTATTTTTTATCAAACTAACAAGGTTGTCGCCAGGATTCTATGTAAAGGAAGGTAGACAAAGATATTCCTAAATTATATTGCTTTAATCATGGTTTTTATCGTATGAGTATCTCGCATAAGTACCTGGTAGAGGTGAAATAACAATTTAAAACAAAATATAATAGCCAGAGGAAGCTTGATAAATATTCTGCACCTTACTTATTTTTTTTTAAACTTCTCTTTTTCCATTTAATTTTTTGCTGATTAATTTTCTTGTCCAGGCTTAACAACATACATGGCTCGTCGGTCTTTCGGAGTGCTCTAGTACTGTGGTCTGTGTGAATGCTCTTCTAGGGTGGAAGGTTGCTTTCCCCCCTCTACCCGTACTTGGCTGCGCCCCTGATATCTAATATGTGATTTCATGACGTTCGTGGATGTCTTGATATGAAAATGTCCGTATAGTCTTATGATAAACAACTTACTAGAATAACATTTTGATAAGCTATGATTCATATTATGAAATTTTGTGATTCATCGCGGAAAGTGCTTCACGGGTAGATAATATTAAATTATCACTTACGAGTTCTGAGTATAGACGGAGATACATGTAACATAACAAATGATGTACCTCCCAAGGTCATTATCGTTTCTGAGCAATTTCTACATTAAAATTATTAACAGTATCTACATATTAATACGTGATGCCAAAACTTTGGACCCTTTTTACGAAAATTGTGCGGACGCAGGAGCATAAAATTTGGCACACTTATAGGAGAAGTGCAGAACGCTAATATTTTTCAATTATATTGCTTATAAAGTACAATTAATCAACAAATAAAACAGTACCCACACTACCATGCATTTGACACACACAAACAAATATATTGATGATAACGGTAAAAGATCACAGATGGCGCACTAAAAGGTTTGGAACAAAATAGTTGGTCTTGAGAAATGAAGATGGCCTTCTTATCAACCAACCGGACCAATCCCCGTGTTGGTCCGGGGTCTTTTGCAGAATAGACCATCTGCCTTCCTGCCAGGCAGCTCGTAAAAGGCGAGCATAGGCCTACCGTCACTAACACCATGACATCTGACTAGGTAGTAGAGTTTCGCAGCGACTCACCCGGATTGGTACCACCGCCTTATCTATTCCTGCCGCCATATCGTCATGACATGTTCCGGTTTGAAGGGTAAGGTAAACTTACTTTTGCTTGAGGCCTAACATCCCGGCCTCAGGTTGGCAACGCACTATTACCAACTTTGGTGTCTCTAGGCGGCGTGAGTTTCTTAGTCATTCAGGCGAGACGAGCAACAAGAGTAGACATAATTGTTATTTTCCTGAAATTTGTAGTTATCAGTTTCTATAAACCTTATTGCCATAAACGACCTATAAACGCCGATGTTAAAATCTTATCTCAGTGCGCATTCATGTCCGATAGATATAGTTCCAAGCTTTGAAATCCATCGTAGGATTCCGGAGATACAAGGGAAATTCTTCAGTTGCAGTTTAAATTATTACAGAGGCTAGTCGAGTACCTATATACAATGGAAAATTGATCCCGAACCTATTAGTTTGTTCAGCTATTACCTTGAGTGCACTATTGGAAGCAATCTAATAAATGTTATGGACAACCAGTTTATCGATTGAGATTGATTGAATAGCTTTCCTCGTTTATTTTAAAACATTTTACTTAGACATTTTAAAATTATATTTTTATTTCTGTAACTTAATTAATGTAGAGATTGTTATCCCTGAGGGTTTTAGTTGATTTACTTTTAAATCCATTATGGAATACTAGCTGTTGCCCGCGGCGTTGCTCGCGTGGTCCCACAGGAACATTATTTTGGGATAAAAACTATCCTATGTGTTAATCCAAGCTAACCTCTATGTGTGTACCAAATTTCATGAAAATCGGTACAGTAGTTTTTGAGTAAAGAAGTAACAAACAAACAAACGAACTTTCGCATTTATAATATTAATAGGATCCTCAATTGAAATTTAACAAGATCGATTTGCTTTATTTAGCAAATGTTTTGTTACCTTAAATGGTAAAACGAAAGTGGAGTCGGTCCTTTGCAAGTTTACTAAAGGTAGAAAATAAGCTATACTGCAAGGGCAGATTCAGAGGGTTCATAGACCCATGGCCCCCTTGTTCAAGGGTCTAGCATAGTATTCCACAAAAACAAATTCAAAGATTTTTTAAAATCTCATAACTTAAAAGACAAACAATTACCAAAATAATTTAAGTAAGTATTATGTAATAATTTGAACATTACAATATGTACTCGTGGTATTGACATAAAGTTTCTATTTGTAACCGGTTCTTAAAAGGATGGAGGTTGACAATTCAAATGTGTTATTTTTTAAATTTTTGATACTATGCCAACAGCCGATTTTGATGGTATTTTTTTAGAAAGAGAGGTCGTGCTTCAGAGGTGGTCTTATATTAATTGTATCATGATCCGACGTTTTGAGTTTTGAGACGTTTATATTAACTAACTAGCTGTCCCGGCGAATTTCGTTCCACCCGTTCAGTTTGTATGAGAAAAATGAAAATTTTGTTTTTCCTAGCTTTCTCGCAGTGTTTCTCTTTTTATTATATTTTAAACCTTCCCTGGACTTGAATAAATAATTAAAAACCAAAATTAGCCAAATCCATTCAGCCGTTTTCGAGTTTTAGCGAGACTAACGAACAGCAATTGATATATATATATATAGATGCATCAATGATGAGTTCGACCACGTAAGCAAAAAAATAGCGTAACTCAAAAACTACTAGCAGGATGTTGATAAAATTTGTGTGGGACTATTTTGGAAACATTTTCTATCTTTTGAAAAAAGAATTATTAAATCGTGAAATGGTACCAAACGAAATTGTTAGAGCCGTTTTTTGTAGTGTTACGGAGCATAGGTATTTATATTATTTAAAACATACTTTTAAGGGGCCACGTATGCTAAAATACGTCAGCAGTATAATGTTTTTTTATTCAAAGCAATTATGGATCTTGGCGACAAAAATACACAAGATTAACATTAATATGCTTTATAAGACTAGTGTTTCCAAAACACGATTCATTTCACTTTGCTCGATAGAAAAAAATCAAAAAGTTAACCGTTTTTTGAAAGCAAAACCCATCTGTCTACTTCAATTATGAAAATATCGACACCAGATTTAACAAAAACAGATAAGTATTATACCTAAAAGATAACTGTTTTAGTTTTTATATTTTTTTTCAAATTACTTTTATAGTGTCAAAAATAGTGATTTGGCGCTTAAGACATTTACTTTAGAGCGCAATATTTCATAGTAATCATGGAACGGGGGAGTGCGCTGATTGGCTCATCTGGCTGACTAAGTATGGGGCCTTAAGACCTTTGTGTTGTCAAAACAACAATTGTTTTTTTTAAGTTTTCCTAATAACAAAAATTAACAATATTGTGTCTTCGTGTATCGTACATATACATCTCGGACATGAAGACTTCCCGGGCAGATTTGTTCCATGAACCAAGAGTTCCCTTATGTACACGTCCAGCAAGTTGCAATTTGAAACAAACTATGAACCCTTTTACTGTGTAAGTTACTTATCTGCGCGATAAAATTAAACATGTTTATATGTGAAAAGATACCGAACAAGCACACGGCTTTCACAATGGTAAGAGATAAGCGTGGATTACAGACAACATAGATATTGTAGGTGCGTCGCTGTCGTGTGGCCGAGGTTATAAGCTAATTATGCAAGAGCGGCTACCCAAGAGGAACATGATGACGGGCATTGATGGGCAATAATGAGCATTCTCTATCGAAATAAGTTAGAGGACGCCCCTCTACGACAAGTGGGCTTGTTGATAATAATCCATTGAAACTTTGCTCGTCTCTTATGGTGCGTCGCTGTCGTGTGGCCGAGGTTATAAGCTAATTGCGCAAGAGCGGCTACCCAAGAGGAACACGATGACGGGCATTGATCTGCAATAATGAGCAATCTCTATCCAAATGAGTTGGAGGACGCCCCTCTACGACAAGTGGTTGTTGATAATAACCCATTAAAACTTTGCTCGTCTCTTATGGGCTGCCTGTCAGAGCAGGTGGTCTGTTCTTCACAGACACACACAAATTACCCGTGTTAGTACAGACTCCTTTGTAGAATGGACCATCTGCCTTCCTGCCAGGCAGCTCGTAAAAGGTGGGTATAGGCTTACCGTCACTAACATCGTGACATCTGACTAGGTTGTAGAATTTTGAAGCGACTCGCCCGAATCGGTATCATTGCCTTACCTACTCCTGCCGTCATAACGTCAGCGCTTGCTGTTGACGTGGTCCGGATCGGAGGATAAGGTAAACTTACTTTCGCTCGGGGCCTATCATCCCGGCTTCAGATTGGCAACGCACTATTACAGCCTTTTGCTATCTCTAGGCGGCGAGAATTCTTTACCATAAGGAAATTTGTCTACTTGTTTGCCTTCCAATATTATAAAAAATAAATAATTTTTTTCATACGCATAAGCCCGAACGTATTGTATGGGTTTAAAATATAAGTATATGGACATTAAAAAAAAAAGTATTTTCACGCCCATATCTCCGAAGAGGTAGGCAAAAGTACAACCAGAGCACCCACGACTATCCGAAGCGCTAAGTCCCAGAATGTGATAGGTGGCAAGCCTAATGCTATTCCGCCACGTATTTAATTCCGAGTAACTTTTTAAAGAAAGATGGAAACACCACATTTCCTTTTTGTTTCCCATCCCAGGTATCGAACCCGTGACCTCATGATGTCAAGGCTAACACCTGGACCACTAGACAACAGAGTCGACATGGACATTAATAATTTATTAGACGGATTGCAGATACACTACGTCGTAAGAATATAAAAAAAAATAACGAATAGATATGTAAATTTCGCATGTTTGGCAGGTCGAGTGCCGTAAAGCTGCATCGGTCAGTGCTTATGAATTAAAAAAAAATATTTAAACCATGTACGCCACTTTTGATTTTATATTTTTGATGATTAGGTATATTTCTTTTTATGTCTACGCTTGCCGCTAACAAGAACTAAGTTCATTATAACAATTTTAACAGAGCTAGCCTTATTTCAACAAAAGAAAATACTACTGACAAATTCACTAGAATAGAACATAAATTATTGTTAGGCTAACTTGATATTTAGGTCACTGTATCAAAGGTTTTCCTATCTTTACTTAAGGGTCCATACACACAGGCATTTCGTCACGAAGCATTATCGCAGCGGCACTATGTCCTCTGAACAAGTAGAACTTACTGTTTTTAATTAAGCCTCATTGACAACATGTATTTGGTTTAGTAAAGAGACACTGGCCTAGCGGTCCGATCTCTTACTTGCCTTCTTTAGGTCCCGGTTCGATTTTTAGCCGATCCGAAACTGGGCAATCGAAAAAAAACAAAATGTGTATTTTCAAATTTCTGATGTTACAACGTCACCCGGGATTCGATCTGTGCTTAATTGCCGAAGAAAGTTGCAATTGTAGATTATTAAATCCATGAATAGACTTTCAATAGACTCATGGATTTAATAATCTTATCATTCTCATTATAGCTTGAGATTTAACTCAGAATTAAAGAGATTAAATGGCAATGATAAAAATGCGTAAAGTTTATAATCTATCTCGCAAGTTTGTTAGCTGTCGGAAGATTGTACTGATCCTAAACTATTAACAATGTAATGTACTATTTTCTTACTACTTGTCCAAGACAAAAAGTATGATTGTAAACTGTAAGTGATATAGACAGTAGGTACCTACGTATCTAGCGCGAAAAAAAATCAAACGTTGCGCGTTGCTGCATTTTAAGTCGTCATTTGAAAACTTGCAGCCGACCCGGCGAACTCCGTTTCGACACCAGATGGTATTATACTCACACACAACGTACTGGCGCCATCTGCTCCACCACCATGCAAAACAATATTGGTTTATAGTACATGCTATGTATCAGAGATGGCGCTGTATGTGAAAAATGATTTCCCCTGTTTTCCTGCTTTTCTGTTGTTGTTTTTCCTGAATCTTGTTTGCTATAAACCTCACGGAGCCCGAGATCTTTCCAACGAATGCAAAACCGTGGAAATCGGTTGGTGCGCTCTGGAGTTATAGCGACAGGAAGGAAAACCCGACTTTTTATACATAGATAAAGTAATATTATTATATAAGATATAAGTAGAATCTCATATTATTTCTATCCAAAGAAGTGAAGTTTGACATACATATATACATATCTGCACGCCCGTAAGGGACTTCCTTACGGGTAGGCAGCTAATATCGAGTGGCAGACTTCACGATCCTGACAAACCTGTCTGACTTCCTTCACATTTATTACCCTTTTCATACAAACACGCCAGTTCCGGAGACTCTTGACACCACCCTCGGATAATATCCGAGTGATCTGATCGTGGTCCTTGGTCTCCCCGGGTACCTACATACATCGACATTCGCATTGTATATCTGCTTTGTCAATCTTTCATCTGTCATTCTTTCCACATGACCGAACCGAACCTTTCGCATTTTAACACCAACGATTTCTTTCAATCCCACTCTTTTTCGGATCTCACTGTTTCGAATGCGGTCAGCGAGCGTTACACCACAGATTTTCCGTAGCGCTCTCATTTTGACCGCATTTATATTACTTTTATTCTTTTTCTGACATACCCAACTCTCGCGTCCATACAATAACTTTGGAATAAGCACAGAATTTTACAAATCGAGTCTAACTTTTTAACTCAAAACCTCGGTTTAAATTAGCTTACCCAACGCTCCATTCACACTATTCTCTGCACACGCTCTCCTCTCTATATCCGCGGTGTACCTTTAATCTCTGATAAAAACGCAACCAAGATATACAATTTTATTAACTTGCTCCAACACCACAATCATCAACTAAGACTATTACATCCGTTCTGGCTTCGTCTCTTTCAAACACTACAATTTTGGTTTTCGTCGTTCAAATGTATTCAAATATAAGCCCCTTTCTTTATAATCACCTTCCATCAGTGTTGCCACTTCTATTTTTTTAAGCGCCAGATCAAAACCAAAATATCACCAGATTTGAGAAATTTGAGTGTGAAAAAACCACCAGATTCCACAAGATATTTTTTTTTAATTTTTAGCTTTGGTATTTGCATTACGTTTGTATCAAATAACATGAATATTAAAAATTGAGCATAAATTATTCAAAACGAGTCGTATATTTATTGTTTTTATATGAATATCAAGATCAAACTAAAATTTCAATGGTATGCAAATAGTAAATAACTGAAAAAAATAGTATTTCATCAAAACTAAACTTCAATGGCAAATTAAAAACCACTACTAATTGGAAAACTATTTATTTTATATGAATTTTACACAAATTATATACCTCGACTTATATACTTGTCAATTAAACAAACAATTAATCCCTTTAAGGCACAACAATTATCAATCTACCTCTGTTATTACAGGTTCTATTAAAGATATTTAATAGTATTAGCTAAAGTAGCTAAGATACTTTGATACTGTTTCTAAAAAATGTAGGTAGGTGATGTCATTATTTTTTTTGATTTTTTATAATAGTTTCTCAAATGACACTAGCATATATACTTTTTAAAATATGTTGTCAAAATCTGGTGACATTTTTTGGATGCTAAGTTAAATTTTTTGACATTTATGTACAGCATCTTTATATTTTTACATATTGACATCTGTGCGTAACGGTGAAAATCTGGAACGAATTGTGGGTTCCCTTCCAAATATGTGTTGATAGACTCCGTTTTCATAAAAAACACTAAAAACCACCAGAAAAAATAAAAGCGCTAAATAGTGAAAAAGTAACACTAGATACCTTGAAAAAGCGCTAGGTCTGATGGAAAAACCACCAAGGTGGCAATACTGCCTTCCATAACAGTGACCAGTGTCTGCGGCTCAGATTAACAAACACTACAAATCACTAAACACAATTAACTATTCTTATCACTAAACTATTTGCATACGTTGCATTTGTACAACCACTTTATAGTCCAATTTCTGATAAAAAAAAACACCCAACAAATCTTTCATAAACATAAAAGATAAAATATATAGACAAAAACACAAATATGATTTTTAATCTCGTCCTAAATCTCGTCCTAATCGACAGTTGTCATGATCTATCTACTCGTATGTATATTATATTTCTTTCGTTAGTGTAAACGACTTAAAATTAATGTCAAAAATTAAACACTAAGTTTTACTTTGGAATTACTCGTCATAATATGTTTACGGAAATATAATTCTTTTATTTACTCAGACGCTCCAAGTTCTAGTTTTGTTTGTAACAACAAATTTCGTTTTTTAATATAGCATAAAATATTATTTTACAGCCTTTATTACAAGCGGGTGGTCACGGGACGTGTATCTGCCAATGTAAAACATCGAAGATAGTGACTACAAAGGTGATACCCATGCAAGTCGATGGCGAAGCTTGTCGCCTGGCACCGTCCATAATCACCCTAAGCATATTAAATCAAGCTATCATGCTCGCTAAAAAGAAACCAGGAAGAGCACTGGCGCCGTAAGTGTTTAATTATTCTAATTATAGCGACATTAATTATTCAACCTTATACTTTTTTGCTTTCAGTAAAAGTGCAAAAACCGGCTCTATTTTCCTTGTTCCTAAATGTTTTTTAAGCTAATTTTTTTTACAAATTTGATTCTTATCAGTAGTAACTTTGGCTTTCGCCGTATTCAAATGTAAGTCCCTTTCTTTGAAGTTTTAATGATTATTAACTTTGTTCAACTTCTCTGTTTTTATCTGGTACCTGTAAGCGGAACATAGTGCTAGCACGAGTTATTGTTTACACTGACTAAAGTGTCCTACGTTAGTCAGTGTAAACAATACGTTAGTTCACAATTTTAAAATTATTCAAAATCGGACAAAGTGTGAACCACTCGGTTACAATTTGCCAGTTTGTTGTGGACCAAATATAAAATATGAAAGACATGTAATTGTGCATGGTTTATTACTTACAGTTCTTAAGTTTTCGACAATTGACAAACTTACGAGATAGTTTATAATAAACTAACGTGGTTTACATTCAGTCAAAAAAGTATAGAGAATGGATTATTTGTTTATGGTTCCAAATTTAAATTACTGGTTTTTGTTGTTTTTAGGTTGGCATAGCTGTTTAGTGCTTTCCAAAGACTACAATACTCTAGTGCTTTCCATTTTGTCGCGAATTTTTAGTTGCATTTGTTACTTAAATTAAATGCATTACTGTTTTCAGTTTTAGATGATGGAAAAAAAAATCGAACGAAGAGTTTGTCCTAAATTTTGCGTCGTCAATGGATATTTGTATTCAGAGTCAATGAAAATGTTACAGAAGGCTTTCGGTGAATCGACTTTATCAATAACTCGAGCTTATTAGTGGTAAAAAACATTTAAAAGCGGTCGCGATGAGATGGATATGCCTCGCACTAGTAGGCTTTCATTATCTGCAACTGTAGTTAACATCGCAAAAGTGAACAAAACAGTGACTGAAAATCCTCATTCACATTTGAGAGAGATATTCGCCAAACTTTCTGTATCTCACAAGTCGATACGTATCATTTTAACTAATTATTTAGAAACATATTGCCGTTCGGTTAGTCCTAAAGACCTGAATTTTCTGCAAAATCTTAATCGCAAAGGAGGTGCTAGAATAAGTAAATTCCGACCCATGTATGAAAAGCATTGTCACTGGTGACGAGAAGTGGATTTGCGTGTTTGACACAAGTCAATTCTGGAAACAGCTTTTAAAAAATGTTTTGGTGATTGGATTAAGTGTATCGTGTCTAAGCGTACTTTGAAGGTGATAAAATAAATTTGGAATAACAAACAGTTTGTGTATTTTTTCCCGGTATATTCTTGAAAGAGAAGTAGATATACTTTGTAAATATTAATTGTATCTTTTACAGTGCTCTTTCTTTTACACTGTAAATTACACTTGAGCCAATCGGTTTCAATATTCACAGAATCAACAATAGGTAAATAAATCTGTTTATAAATAATAACATTTGGTATTTGGATCTTAGTTACTGGAGGTATAAATATCCCAAAACGGTTGGAGACCAAATTTTAGTTTTTCCTTAAACAAATAATTCGTACGCTAGTGCTTATACGCCCCGGTAAATTATTCGCCACTTCTCTACTCTATAAACAGAACGAAACAATAAGTTTATATCGGCTATTCTGGCGTTATGTGCTATATCTGGTCTAAAATAGCTCGAAGGCTTCTAAATGAAGCTAAGCAGTACATATTTCATTCTGGTGTATGGATGAAATCAACAAGAAAACTTTAGAAATATTTCTGTATGTAATTTTGTTGCTTTTAGGTTAAGGGGTCTTAAATTTCAAAGAAATTTTCAAAATATTTTTTTTCTTTTACAGCAGGCGGAAATGTGTAAATCGTTTGCTTTTTCGCTATCGTAAAAAAAGGCCAGGCGGATAATTAATTATTCTAATGAATTAAATTTATAATCTTATATTAGATACTATAGCCAGATACGTAAATATGTTGTGGCTAACTCAGATAAAAAAAATGTAGTGGTTTGACCTGGTTGACAGGCTCATTGTCAATCCTGACAGTGAGTAAACTTAGTACCTACTAATGTATCTTCGTGCACGAATTTTTATGTGTACTTCCATTGCCACCGCATCTGGGTCCCTTTTTTATTTGTATGGTGTTGAAAGGCAAACAAGCAGACGGATTTCCTGATGGTAAGAAATTCACGTCGCATAGAGACACCAAAGGTCATAATGGTGCGTTACCAAGATGAGGCCGGGACGTGAGACCTCGCGCAAAAATAAGTTTACCGGCTACCTTATCTTCGTTTTTGGACGTTATGGTGGCAGGAATAGGTAAAACGATGGTAGGTAAAACGATCCTGGCCAATCGCTGCGAAACTCTGCCACCTATTAGGATGTCACGGTGTTAGAGCTTTTACGAGCTGCCAGTCATAAAAGCAGATGGTTAATTCTGCCTTTGCAGAATAAACCATCTGCCCGGACCAAAATATAATATACACTCTACCGTGACTAATCCAGACGATTATTTGCAGGAATTTCAAGAATGTTAATTAGAAATTAAAATTTACATTACTTGTCATCATGTGCATTGTGCACGTTTTTTATTAAAAACAGCGGCATAGACCAAGAGGTTGAGACATTTAAATTCCAAACATCATATTAAACTATGTCAATGGACAGTTTTATTAAACTTGAGCATTTGTATGCAAGTGCCTGCAAATGTAAATTAGGTTTTGCTACACACTTATCGTTTGCACACGAAACATTTATATCTTCACACTAAGGTGTTAGCGTGTAGGCAGAGTATTGACTCCCAAGTTTAATGATCCTTACAGACCTGCCTAGTTTTTCCCACATTTCCACAGGCTTTTGTGTAATGAACATTTAGATATTAGTATTTCCGGGTATGGGCGTTTATTAAATTTTCTCGTTCCTATTCAAGCGTATAATTTCTTTACTTTGGGGTTAGATTCAATTTGTGTAACTTTTCCAGGATTTTTTATTTATTTATTTATAGACTGCAAACCACGCAGCAGGGAGCGGTCTATCCCAAAGCTCGGCAAAATGTCCTAGAGTTACCTACGTACAACTCTATCAAATGCTTTATCCATTTATCCACAAATCCTCAGAAATATATTTTCATCAGAAATGCCTGCCTTCGTCGGGAATCGAACCTGAGCCTCACGCATAGTGCAGTAGCGGGTAGAGTTAGGGGTGTACGCTAACTCCTGAACCAACGGGCTTTTAATTATTATTATGAAGAGATAAATCGTAAATTACATTTGATTGGCGTTTTGAAAACTGGGGGTTAATATAATGCACTGTCATAGCAATATATCTCGACACCTATTTAAAATTCAGGGTACATCTCTAATCCTAATGAAGCTCTTACTTTAAATTTGTTGAAACTTTTATGGTACTTTACAAAGAGCAATAAAAATGTTAACTAGAAAATGAGTTAACCCAAGATTTTGAGGCATTTTCTTCATCATTACGGCGGAATTATGCAAAATATATTTTACAAATTTAAATATATCCAAAATGTCGCATTTATCAAATGTTAGTACTAATAGACTCCGGCAGTTAAGATTAAAGCTTGTATTAGTCCTTGACTTTGTCGTGCTACCTCTTGGAGGATAGGCTGAGGCTGGTTTATGATAAGTTACGCAACCAATTTTACAGCCAGTTTGAAGTTATCAGACCATTAATGTCTTTGTTGTGAATGACTATGTGGGCAAGTAAACATTTTTCAGTTTAAAATTTAAAGCTGATATTTCACATAAGTCTGAACAGAGGTTATGTTTTTCCTGTAACTATAGTGACATTAGTACTAACTCACAATAATTTTATTACTTATTTATGAAGCCATCAGTGTACAAGTACACGGGGCTCCTGATGGTAAGAGATGACCGTGGCCTGTAGATACCATAGATGTTATAGGTGCATCGCTGTCCTGTGGCCGGGATATTAGGCGCATTGTGCAAGTCTATCGCCTACCCTACTATCCGGTCTGAAACATGACATTGTCATTATGGCGGCATGAATATTAAGGTGGTGGATACCCGGATGACTATCACCAGTGGTCTTGTTGGTTATGATCTATAAACCTGTGGACGCTTATACGCTCTGCCGGACAGGAAGACAGATGATCTACCTACTCAGCGGACCTGGACTGAGACGCGGAAAACTATTATTTATGGTAGGAGAGCTCGGGATGCTAGATGTGTAGTTCTTCCAGCGTTGTTGGAATCTTTTGGATTTTGTTGACTCATTTTTTTTATACTGTTTATTGGTCTTTTTGGTACATCCCCATAACTGAATCCCATAAGTCCATATCGATCTTAGGACTTGTTTATATGTCAGTACTTTGTTTTGGATTGTTAATTTCGAATATCTGCCAATAAGCCAACACATATTTCTGTAATGTATGCCTAACTCTTCTTGTTTCTTTTTCACGTGACCTTTCCAACATAGATTTTTATCGAGTGTCATACCCAGGTATTTAGCTGTGTTGGAGTATGGCACTATTTTCTTATTGATGTAAATTGGAATGTCTTTTACTTTTTTGTTAGTAAAATTAATAAGTGTAGACTTGGCTTCATTCAGTTTGATCCGCCATTTTTTTTGTCCATGACAGGACTTTAGTTATAGTTTAGTTTAGTTTAGTTTAGTTCTTTCTTTTTACTTTCAGTTTAAATTTTTTCTGTTGCTTCATACTAAACTACTACTACTTAACAATTTGTTGACTAGATGATGTAAAAAAGGTCATATGTCGTTTATATATTCAGCAGCGGGGGGAGCGCTTGACATATGCAAGAGCATCAGATATTGATAGTGAAGCACACTATGCACTATGAAATGCCTAATGTGTCTCCTATAGCGAAAATGTTACAATCAGACAGGTCGTCGTAAAGGAAATGCAAATGACTTGTTTATTAAAAGGTTCTAGCCTCGTATGTTATGCTCAAATCATCAGAAAATTTAAACATGCACTTAAAGGCACAGCCACTGTACTTTATATGGCATGTTCTAGTATATTAAAAAAATAGATCGACTAACCCTAACGCGTGTCTCTTTATAGAGAGTTGATACTAAAAATAGTTGTTAATGGTAAAAGGTACGAGTATCTCCCATCACTTAAACTGACGCGCCTGAGTAACTACAAAAATCCCCTCTTGGACTCCCTGACCATTATTATTTTTATCGCCAATAAGTGTTTCTAAAATATAAAAAAGATTTCCAAAATCTTAAAAAATAATTCATTATGTAAAAAAAAGTATCTTCACTCCCAAATCCCGGAAGAGGTATGCAGAGTCACTACCAGGGCACCTACGACTATCCGAAGACACTAAGTCCCAAACTGGGATAGGTGTCAAACCTATCGCCAAACCTGGCATATATCCAATCCCGAACATTTTTTTATTACAAAATTGGAATTTCATTATGTAATAAAAATTTATATGGACAGTTAAACAACTAAAAGGTTAGTTTAGTTTTAGTGCCAGTTTAAATCTAACTCAAAGTATCGAGAGGGTAAAAAATAGCATTGCTTAAAAGTTCGACTAAAATCACATGTAAATCCTTTCACGCAAACTTTGCTTTATTGGGAACGTCGGGAATTCTACGTGAACGAGTTAAACTCAACACGAATCTCTGGGAATTCACATCGGAAAGTGTACTTTTAGTTATTTCACATGCAATGCAGACATTTACTGTCAAGGATTACATAATAATCTGAACAAACAAAAAACGGGTTGCACTCAACGTTGTGCATTTTTGATATTTCGGAATGGTTAAGGAATTATTTTGCACGAATTACATTAATTATCAGTATGTACTATCATTTAATTTAGAATACAATATTCATTTATTGCGCTATCGTACACAAACATGACAACACGAACATTCGTGCAAGCGCCCTGCGCCCTCTAAATGAAACAGCAGGTGCAGGCATACATTTTCGCCGCGCCGTAGAAAGAGAGGGAGATACTTCCTCTCCTACGCCGCTCAGGTTGTTTACTCTCCATCCATCTTACGAATTTTCGATCAGGTCCTGACGCGAGTTTAGAAATTTTTACCCATTCCAAAAAAGAAGTTTTCACTTCAAGTAGAAATACTTTTATAGTGAGAATAGAATCCTGATTGGTAACGCCGTCTTACCTTTTTCTGCAGTCATGACGTCTAGTGACAGCTCTGCTATGTTTCAGGGAGTAGATCAGCCGGAAAACTTACTACAAGATACCACCCAGCCTAAGAGAAAAGGAAATCAAAAGAGAAGGAAAAATCTTGAAAAGAACTTTAACAAAATCTTTAAACGAGTCATTAAAACTTTTATTGTAGATATAACGGAATTAACCTTATGCCAAATCTTTTATAAGCCAAGCAGAGAAAAAAAAGTGGTTTTACAGTCAGTTAATTGGCGTTTGCAATTTTGTTCGCTCTTGCAAAATATTCTTTTTTTTTTTAAATGATTATGAATGATAACTTTTTAAAAAGGCTAATTAGATTATAGCACTATTTTTTTACATTAACGAAGATCAATTTGCAGTCGATGAACTCGAAAACGAATGAACCTCCCTGATTCCTTCTAAATAAAAATCAACGTTATTAAGAAAACAAAAATAGCTGCGGTTGCAGTGCCGCCGGAAACTGCAATTTCGATTTATGAAAACTGATTCTGAAGGTAGTCTGGCAATTGCAGATTCTCAACAACTCAAGTCCGCAGTCTTGTTTAATTTGAAACCACAAAAGTCTCTTTTTCAAACACAGCTTTTGGAATAGCAATTTTTTTTATACAAGAGGAGGTAAACGTGCAATAAATATCAAAGTACATAAATATCACCTGATATTTATGTACTTTGATATTTATTTGATGGAAAGTGATCACCGATTTTTAATTCTAACTTTTTTTTTATAGAAGAGGAGGCAAACGAGCAAGTGGGTCACTTGATGGAAAGTGATCACCTCCGCGTACGGACATCCACAACACCAGAAGTATCATAGATGCGTTGTCGACCTTTAAGGAATGAGTACGCTCTTTTCTTAAAGGTCCCTAAGTCATAATTGTTTGGGAATACCACCCTTGGTAACTGATTCCACAAAGGTATTGTGCGAGGTAAATAATTTGATCAATCCTGACAAATTGGAAATACTCGTGACATACGTAAACCCAATAACGTTTGGTTACTTAAACATGTCTAAGTTATGAAAGATACAAAGTCCAATATGGAAGGTCGAACACATTTTAATATATTTAATGCAGTGAGCCAAAACAACCACCTTACTCTTTAAAGGGATTACAATGAAGCCTCACCAATGCTTTCGTGACCCGTATGCTGTCGACGTACGGCGCATGCTATAGCCAACTTATCTATAAAGTAACTTCACTTAATTTAATAATATACCTTGTACCAATATTTTACCAAGGGCAAATGGCAGTTCACCGTATCGTGTCGGTAAGATTCGGTCGAGTGCTATTCTGTGATTTGTGTATCCAATAGAGATGAGTGACGTAGCAGATGATTGCAACGGTGTTGAGGATAGTGATCAGGATGACGAGGGGTTGGTAGTCGTTTTTTTAAGCTAGACAAAGCTCTAATTACGGTAGCTAAATCCTCACAAGTTGAGTTTCATATTTTAAGCACTGTGCTAAATATAATTTACTGTTTTTTAAGTTGTAAATTATTGAAAAAAGGTAAAAAATGTATGCTGTAAGTGGCATAGTTAAGTTTTGAGTTCTTGAAAATGGAGTGAACTACGAGACGACATAAGTATTACTGTCTTGAGTAGTAAACATTAATTCGTTAACAAAATACAATACTTTCTTCAGTCATTGATAGGTGAAGTTTCAAATGCATATTCAAGTATAATTATAAATAAAATCCTTGCTTAGAATAGTCACGAGTAAGCAAATCTATATGACGTATCTTCCATCTTCCTCCACATTAAAATTTTCTATTTACGTAATTATTTATGTTACGTGGGCATTTGTGGCAAGCGCATTAAGTTTCTTTCTACTTTTAAATCTTCACCAGCTCTTGCCCGCGGACTTGCCCGCGTGGTTAATAGTCCCACAAAAACATTTTTTTTGGAATAAAAACTACTCTGTTACGTGTTACGGTGTGCTAAATTTCATAAATTCGGTTCAGCAGTTTTTGCTTGAAGGTGTAAACTTTCACAATTATAATATTATATAAATCTTCATTCTATTTTTTTATATTTTATCGAACATATCTAATCATTTGATGACATAGGAAACGTTTTTCAAACACCAAATCAAATAAACAAAATTTAATTTGGTGATTGACTAATACTAGCTGAATCTTCCAGTAATTTGAACTGCTAGATTGGTTGGGTCTCACTAGCTAGTCTACGCTGCAACAGTTCTCTTTTATTTCTTCAAGCTTACCATTGTTGTGTTCCAGTTTAGAAAGTAGAACTGTTAACATTTTAAGTGTTTAAAGAACTGTATTTCTTTCTATCAAGAAAGAATAATTAAATACCGATTTGATTTATAAATATTATATAAAGTCTCGATTTTTTTTTCATCGAAATAATCTAGTTAAACTTTTTTACCTTATTTTATTATTGCTATAATTCTGAAAGCATGTTAATTTACATATTTTTCGTTTGAATTTATTGTAAATGTCCATTTAAATATTTTCAAATAGACTCAGCGTTACGATTTCGAAAAGATTTGTGTCCCATTAATTAGTGGAATCAAAATTCAGACATATTTAGATACGTCTGAAATTCTTTTCTTCTTCTATGAAATCCACATTTTCACAAATATTCGTTCTACCATGTAACAAATGCGACCTTGATATAATTTTATTAGTTACCTTGTACATTCGCAGTCTGTGTTCAAATCAGATTACTGTAAGGACAAAATAGTATTATCTGTCCCTAGTATATTTTATTACATACTGAGCACAGTTATTGCACGCGACTTTGCGCGTATCAAATTTGGCTCACCCACTTGGTAGAGTATCGCAGCGACTCGCCCGGATTGGTACCACCGCCTTACCTATTCCTACCGCCATAACGTCATGACGTGTTCCGGTTCTAAGGGTAAGGTAGCCGGTAAACTTACTTTTACTCGAGGCCTAACATCCCGGCCTCAGATTGGCAACGCACCATTACCACTTTTGGTGTCTCTAGGGTACGTGAATTTCTTACCATCAGGAAATCCATCTGCTTGTTTGCCTTCCATTATCATACAAAAAAATTTGTTCATGATCCAAATAGTTGTTTTTGAGTTATACTTAATGATGCAAACATTTGTGTATAGTTTATCGCCTCGTTAGTCGAGTGGCTAGTGTACACGCCCAACTACACTGACCAACCGCGAGGCTCGGGTTCGATTCCCGACGGGGGCAGGCATTTGTGTGATAAACATTTAGATGTCTGCATTTCCGGGTCTTGGTGTTTATTAAATTTATTGTGGCATCTATTTAAGTATTTCTATATATTACAATCGTTGACTAGCAGCCATGACACAAGCATGTAATTTGCTTACTTTGGGGTTAGTTTCAAATTGTATGATTTGTCCAGGAATATTTATTATTTACTAGCTGCTACCTGCGGCTTCGCCCGCGTTTTCACAGAAACCCGGTGTGCGATCGGGATTAAAACTAGCCTATATGTTAATCCAGGTCACAATCTATCTGTTTTCCAAATTTCAGACAAATCTGTTAAGCCATTTGAGCGTGAAAGAGTAACAAACACCCATACATCCATACTTACAAACGTTCGCATTTATAATATTAATAGGATTTATTATTATTATAAGAATTAGTAAGATGTTGATAAAATTTATAAGGTACCATTTCAGAATAATTTGCAATCTTTCGAAAAAAGAATTATGAAATGGTGACGTGTTGCCTAATTGGTACCTGAGGCAAAACTTTATTTTTATGTGAGAGGTCAGAGAAAAAGCACACGGATCTCCTAATGGTAAGAGATAATAGTGGTCTATAGACACCATAGATGTTATAGATGCATCGCTGTCCTGTGGCCGGGATGTTAGAGACCGGCTACCCTACCCTCAGGGCCAAAAAACTAATGATTCGGTTATGTACCCTCAATAAGGAAGGGCTGGATAGCGCCAAACATGCCGCAAGTTCGTGTATGAGCGCAAACATGATATTTATAGAGATTTATAAAAGTTATATTAGTAGATAATAGTCTAATAGGTCTTCTGTAATAATTACCTGATATTTAGACGTTTAATTGTGCTTATTTATACTTTATAAAAAAAGGCAGGTCGTTGAAAATGTGAAGCAAACGTATTATTGTCCTAACAACCGAAAAAACATAGTCTAGGACAGCAAGAGACGGGAAAAAATGTTAGCAATTGGCCCTTACAGCAAATAAATAAATAATGAAATATATATAAGTGCATGTAGTACATACATGTAGCTATTTTGTGGTTAGATATGTATATTATACATCTATGAAATTATTTGCTTTATCTATATATAAAATCTAAATAGAAATAAAGAATCTGAATTGATTAAAATTTTCAAATTCATGCATGTTACAACGTATTCATTATGTAACTTTCAAAATTACCTCCAGAAATTTTCTACTAAATACTTATCGAATTTATTCAGGTACTTCTAAGTACTTAAGCTTTTAAAATAAGCTGCACCCTTGAACGCGTGATAGGGTTGTGGACTGTGGTATATTTAATCAAATGTTTACCCCTTACACATATTATATGCTCAAAACCAATGTTTTAGGCTTATGATCAAAGTTTGGAATATATAACCATTTCACTGGATATTGCGAGCTAGGACCATTACAATATTAATTTTATTCTACATATTTTGAAATGACATAAACTATATTTATTTGCTATATATGTGTTAGAACTTGTTACAAAAATATTTGTTTATACTAACATATTCTACCACATTCTGGTGTGTAAATATTTTTTTAATATTAAGTATAACTATACAATTGTAAAAATGTTATCTTGATTTATGACATGTCATGTTTTAATATTTGAACGATTTAAAAGAAAATGTGATTTGGTTTAACCCTTACTACCACGAATTACCACCGTTTCTAAACCTAGCCAGTGAGAAGAAGAAACTGCAAAACAAACTCCCCGGCAACCAGGAGGAACCCTATCTACTTTGAACTGCTACCGTT
>NJDC01004273.1:0-16005 GCA_002245475.1 Calephelis virginiensis
TCACGGTGTTAGTGATGGTAAGCCTATGCTCGCCTTTTACGAGCTGCCTGGCAAGGGACGCAGATGGTCTATTCTACATAGGAGCCCGGACCAACACGAGGAAAACCTGTAATATTAATTGTAATTTTTCTTTCTCTAACTGTAAATTTAATTGTAATTAATCTGTAATTATTTGTAATATTCTCCAGAAATTTGGCGGTTTTAATTTTTCTTGAAAAATTGAGCTTTCCATAAACAGTAATTTTTTTTATCGAAGTTTATAAAAAAATATTGTTGTATAATGTATAGGTAAAAAAAGTCAAAAAATTATAATGGTCCTCAATATTTTGTAGATTGCAAAATTGTATGGTTTCATTTTTAAATATTCCAGTAGTTTATTGGTCTATAAAATAAAATTTAAGTGAGATATCACCGTATAAATCTGCACGAGCTCATAAACAGTAATTTGTTCGTGCCCTTTTTGCTAAACTTAGCACTTTTAAACCGTCCAAACTGTTGATGCCTTGTATTATCATATCTATGGTTGATGTATATGACAAATACATAAATAATTACTACTATATCGCTTATTACCTTTCCGGTCTAGCGGTCCGGGTTGGGCATGACTTTTTGAGGTCCCAGGTTCGTTCTCTAGGTCGGACAACAAATAAATAGAAAATATTATTTTTAATTTTGTATTAAAAATAACGTTGCTAGTGGTTGGATCTCTGCCCGGTTGGCGATAGGTTTGCCACCTATCACATTGTGGGACTTAATGACTTCGACTAGTCGTGGATGCCTTGGTTGTGTCTCTGCTTACCTCTTCCACAATATGGGCGTGACGATCCTAATATACTTTGATACAGAATATTTTCTATCGGGGTGGTAATAAAAGGATAATTTGCCTCTACGAGTTCATATTGGAATATTTTTGTTGTCATCGTAAATGAAAAGTTGTGACAGACCCAAGTCTACGGTAAATGTACGGCTCTGAGAAAAGTTTACAAGAAACAATTTTTACAAGAAACATTGTGCATACAGATCCTAACCCTGATTGCCTTAGAAAAAGGTAAATGCCACCTTGCTTCGTTATCATATACACATACAAATATTCTAAATTCTTTATTTTATTAATAAAGAAAGTCTATAAGTATTTAAGAAAGTCTCTCTGCTCTTGGTGGGAGAACCGTCGTATATAGTCACAGGTATGTTATTACTAGAGACCGTATGCATTTGCATGTTTTAGCCATTTTGTGATCTAGTGATGATGCATATTATCGAAGTATTCCGTGAAGCGCACCCAAACGAAGCACACCCAGACGAAGCACACCTAAAATATTCCACTTTGCACATCCATAGGTGGGCTTCAAATAAAAATTTTAAATAATAAAATTTCGTATTACACGAAGCACACCTACGAATAATATCACTCGTAAAGTGCGTAGACTAAGAAATAAAAATGACGACGATAGAAAAAAAATATTTAGTATTTAAAAGAATAACTCAAAGATCTAATATATTTTAGTTTCGTTGTTATAATGATACAATATTTGTCATTTTCTTATATCGACATTTTTATTTCTACGAGTGATTACGATTATGATAGTGATACGAGCGATTTTATTCGTAGGTGTGCTTCGTGTAATACGAAATTTTATTATTTAAAATTTTTATTTGTAGCCCACCTATGGGTGCGCAAAGTGGAATACTTTAGGTGTGCTTCGTCTGGGTGTGCTTCGTTTGGGTGCGCTTCACGGAATACCTCATAATATTATCGCTATTATTTACAGTATTTTTCGAGCGCAGCACACTCAGCAGCCGCGCATCTTTTGTTTTGGTACGATAATAAAATGAAAGAGACAAAAGATCGTCGCGCTCGCCTATCGCAACTCTTTCCTCCCATCTATTATGCATGTTATTGCATTCAATTGCCGGGAAATTTTGCCCGAAAATATAAGCGCTAACATAGCACGAAAGTTCAAATTCTGCCCAGTTCCTCAGCAGATGTGGAGAGATCATTTTCGACCTATAAAAATATTTTGAATAATCGAAGAATTAATTTTACCAATGAACATTTAGAACAATACTTGATTGTTAATATTTACAAAAATAGTAAGTAATGTTACATGTTACTATATCGATTATCGTCTATCAATGGATAGTTTACTAAATGTTTGCCGATTTTGTAATAAAAAATCTAAAACTAATACTAAAAAACTATTAATTTTTATTTTACTAAAAACTAATAAAATATAAAGATTCAAACTTTTTTTTATGATATTGGAAGGCAAACAAGCAGACGGATTTCCTGATATTACGAAATTTACGTCGCTTAGAGATTGTGCCACCCAAGGTGGCAATGGTGCGTTGCAAACCTGAGGCCGGGATGCTAGGCCTCGAGCAAAAGTAAGTTTACCGGCTACCTTACCCTCCGAACCGGAACACGTCATGACGTTATGGCGGCAGGAATAGGTAAGGCGGTGGTACCAATCCGGATGAGTCGCTGCTAAACTCTACCACCTAATCAGATGTCACGGTGTTAGTGACTGTGAGCCTATGCTCGCCTTTTACGAGCTGCCTGGCAAGGAAGGCAGATGGTCTATTCTACAAAGGAACCCGAACCAACACGGGAAAAATAAAACTTAATAAAGTAAAACCCAAAACAAGTTTATACTAACAATAAACTTAAATCTAAAAGAAAACAAAAAAATACCCATTTTATGTTGCATATTCTGTCGGTTTTTGTGCATATTTCAAGCATTTTCATGCATATTTCAAGCTTATGTTGCATATAATCCGGTCTTTAGTTACATAATATTATAAAGAGGATATGTTTGATTTTTTGTTTGTTTGAAATGGATAGGCTCCGAAAGTATTGGGCCGATTTAAAAATTCTTTCACCTGTAGAATGCTACATTATCCCTGAGTGACATAGGTTTTGTTTCATCAAAATCGGTGCAGTAAAAGCCAAGTTACTCAGGCGAAGCTGCGTGAAACTGCTAGTTAGTTATAAGTGTGTCGACGCCACTCTCTTATGGGCGCGATTAAAAAGCACACGAGCAAGTCTAGCGGCTACCCAACCCTCCATCTTGAAATACGACAATGGTGAACACTGTTGTTATGGTCACTAAACCGGGGGAGCCGCTGCACACACCCTAGTGATTGGTTTAGTGGAAATCAATAATTAGTTGAGTAGAAAGAAAGATTTCGAATATTTGGTTCCATTATGTCAGCTAGTTTTTTTTTTAGTTTTTTTTTATTTCTACCACAAATAGCAATAATCTTGGGCTAACACACATCAATAATTAAAACGCACTTCGCTAAAATCAATATTTTGTAGCTTGCCGTTCTACCGACTAGTTGAAGCAAGCACGTAGTAGATTTAAGTATCTTTTAATCTATGTATACTAATAATATTATAAAATAAAGTAGTGTTGTGTATTTTTTTAAACATTGAAACGTAACCAATTTAGATCGTTAACAATTTTAAAGCTACATTAACCAGAATTAAAAATAAATTGAATGAATTAATATTGATTTTGAGAAATCAGGTTATGCGCAAAAAATGTGGTAACTGTTAAATTTTTAATCATTAGATTTAATAATAATTTAATTATGTATAGGTATTTTATACATATTATAAATTAAAGGATTTTAATAACTAGCGACGACTGAGTTAATTATTAAATTATATGTATGTTTTCTTTCAGGTAAGTCAGACTTCGCACAAAACGCTGCCGCCATGATGGTCGAGAACTAATATGGTGTGGTTTATTTCAGTGTATTGAAAATACAACACAGTGTGTTGCTGTAATTAACCTATTTCCTAAAATTACACAACTGCAATCAGTGACTTTATTTCTTATATTCTAATTATACATTTTTTCTCATACTTTTATATTTAAAAAAAAAACTGACAAAAGAAAAGCGCTATCTTATAAATTCAACGTACTTAATACGTAATAAAAATACTTCATATTTTATACATTTTCATAAAAAAGCATGATGCTAATGAAATGATAGAGTCATGGTTATACAGGATGCTATAGCAGACCCTTAGGAAACCAGAGCGTTTTGGCCAAACGCATTGTGTAGCTTATGTAAAGAATATTTAAAAATGTAACTGCAAAAAAAAATATCTTCTATAATATAAAAATGAATGGCAAAATGTGTTGGTAAGCGCATAACTTCCGAACGACTGGACCGATTTGACTAATTCTTTTTTTATTGTGTTAGTTATTATCAGGAGACGGTTTTCATGCAAAAAAAACGGGAATATTGCAGGGAAATCGGGAAAAATAATACTTTATTATTTCCCAAACTGAACGGGTAGAACGAAGTTCGCCGGGACAGCTAGTATCCTATAAAATTAAAAAACGTTACTGTAGGTTGAAGGTGTTAGACTTAGAAACCCTACTTCTACTAATAGCACTGTAAAGTAAGCGTAGTAAAGCCTATGTCACATTCTTTACCAAGCTCACTTGACGCCTAATCTTAATTAATCAAACTGTAAAAAAAGATAGTTACATATTTAAATATTTTTTACATAAGCTACACAGTGCGTATGGCCAAGGTCTGGCTTCCTAAGGGTCTACTCTGGCACCCTGGTTTAATATATATATATTATAAACTATAAGTATAAAAGGGCTGCATAATAATTTTCTTCATATTTCAAAAAATTGTGCCTTCTGTGGAACAATTGTCATGGCCTTGTCAGTGTGGTGGACATTTAACAACATTTTGAATTAAGCACCATTCAGACGGTTGTAATCATGCCCCAATCACGCCTTCCACAAAGGTGACCTTGGTGGAAACTTTGAACAAATCAAAATTTGTATTAAATCTACGTTCCACACGGATGCAAACCAATGTTTACAACAAATGTTTCAATCCGTGTGGAACCCCTGTTAGTTAACAGAATAAAAGCGCCAGCAGAAGGGTGCACTTGCACACCGGTATCAAGAAAAAAGATAGAGGGGATATCTTTCTACATACAGTAATGAAAGACAAACTTTTCTCATGCTGGTGGCGAAAAGAGAACACTTAAATTAAGCAGTCATAGTTAACCCCTCGTCCTTTAAAATAATATCAATTGAAATCGTATTGAAATAGAAAGTATCTAAATCTGTCAAACAAAAATACAGTTCAAAGAAACACCCACTTAGGAAAATCTACATCTTACTTTTTCGAATTTGTCATCCTCATTTGCAAGGGACTTCTTTTTAAATCGTTACATTAGGTACGCAATAGAGAGTGATAATTTTGTCAATAAAACCTTTTTTAATGTAAATACAGCGTCAAAAGGAACAGATTTTTTGTATTTTATTTTTACCACTATTAAGTGAGTCTTTTAATATTATTTGTAGCTGGTTCATCTTATAAGCAAAAACAATGTAGGTATATACATTTAAATATAATATAAAAATAGAGTTTATGGCTTTTGTAAGTTAAACTATGTCGTCACCTTTAGGTTCTACAACTTTAATTCTTTATTATAAGACTATTTCTATGAATGTTTTATTTTTACAGCTAGTTAATATGGTAGCTGGCACAAAGTTCGTTGGAATAGGTATGTAGGTTTAAAATTTTCTTAATTATTTGGACGAGGAAGACAATGCACAAATTGAAATACTTATAATTGTCAAAACTTGTAGCAGGTAAGAATAATTTGCTTTGTTCCTTTACCGCCTTATCAGTAAACTTAAACTAAAGTAGGAGTAAAATATAGACGATATAATGGTATCATTGTAATAAAGGTTTTATTAATATATAATTCGAGGTTGAACCTTGAAGTACTTTGGTCTATTTTTATTTTAGCACTTGCCCTGTGCTTGGGTTAAATTTCTATAAATTTTAAAGAAAGAAAACCCGCGTTAACGGGTAAGAAAGGAATTAAAAATTCCGCCACGGGACTTGAATCCTCAGTAGCTCAATTGGTTAGAGCATTCGTCGGCTTGAGACGAAAGGTTACAGGTTCAAATCCTGTCTGGGGCGAAATTTTTTCTTTCTTTAAAATTTATAGATACTTTGGTCTATGTTTAATAATTGGACGGTAAGTGTTTTTGTTGATGTAAAATCTTAGCAAGTTAGGTAATGAATGAAATCTTGTTCAATGTTTTACTTTAAAATGTATTTGTCAACAATACTTGATTTAGAAAGAGCGATTAAAATGGATGATTACTTGTTGCCACCACCTATCACATTGTGGGACTTAGTATCTTCGGCTAGTCGTGGGTGCCCTGGTTGTGCCTCTGCCTACGTCTTCGGGGATATGGGCGTGAAGATACTACTACTATGTGTTTGTCACCAATACTTGATTTAGAAAGAGCGATTAAAATGGATGATTACTTGTTGCCACCACCACCTATCACATTGTTGGACTTAGTATCTTCGGCTAGTCGTGGGTGCCCTGATTGTGCCTCTGCCTACCTCTTCAGGGATATGGGCGTGAAGATACTACTACTATGTGTTTGTCACCAATACTTTTTTTTTATTTAGAAAGAGCGATTAAAATGGATGGTTACTTGTATTAAAAAAGTTTAAGCTCAGTGCAAGAAAAATATGTAATGTACAAAGCAATACAGATTGACTTTAAAACATTTCAATGCACTGAAGGTCTAATACTTTTGCAGTGTTTGATATTTTCCATCGTCGTCTCTTGGTTAAACTTCCAAATATTCATATTTTTAAAGAAAGAAACACTTATACTGTTTTACTTATCACTTATAATTTATTACTTTGTAATTAGTAGTCTACCGGTTTCGCTTGTACAGCATTATCAGGGCTAAAACTTAAACTACCTAAGTAAGTAAGTTAGTAAGTAAGGTAAAAAAGGTTAAGTAAGTAAGGTAGTTTAAGTTTTAGCCCTGATGATGCTGTATAAGCGAAACCGGTAGGCTACTAATTATATAGTAATAAATTATAAGTGATAAGTAAAACAGTACAAGTGTTCCTTTCTTTAAAAATATGAATTTTTGCAGTGTTTTTTTCTTTATTACAAAGATACTTTCCAATAGGGTAACAGCATTGGAGTTTTATATACATTTATTTACAGATATACATTTAAAAAATAAATTTAAACAAGAAATGTATGCATATCTAAGAATGTACCAATATCCAATTAAAAGTTAAAACGGAATATGAATCATATGAAATTTAAAAGTACCTACTTTCGTCATTACTTTTAATATATCCATCAATATATCTAGTATACAATCATGCAGAATAATTTAATTACTTTATCATTCACAACTTTGTTGGGTATGATTTTTGTCTTAAATAAAAAGCTACATAAAAACATGTCGAACATAGCACCTTTCTTGAAGTTGGTGGAAAATAATTGACGTCTTGTTAGTTTGAAGTGTCTACGTCAGCATTCCAAGTTGATTATTACCCTAGTTTACTGACCTCTATTGAGTCTACCCCTGACAATAAATTACAAAATAGGAATTCCTTTTTGTAAGTTTTTTTTATTCAAATTAAAATGGCAAAGAGACAAAGGTACTATCTAGGGCCTATAGACTAAAAAGATTATTAATTACTAAAATAAAACTTATTTAAAATTTTCTTAACTTAAAAAAGTAATTAATATCATACCAGAAGACAATATGGGTTAAAATCTTAATATTTTGATTTTAAAATTTTACTTCAACATACTACAGTTAAGATTAAGAAATTATTTGGTTGCTTTAACCAAGAATTCCACCTACAAAATGTTGTTTCTTTGTTGCAAAAATTAAAATGAAGAAAAACCTTAAGATTGTATAATGTCACCCGAGTAACTGCGGAATTATTCTTAGAAAGTACTTATCTAATATATATTACTTACTAATAGCCTGATACATAAATATTTGATAAGTGCCAAGTGGTTTTTCAGTCTATATTGTGTAGTATGTATTAGTTTTTAATTGGGTTCTTTTACCATGGACTTGATTTTAATATGACAAGAATATTTTTAGCACGGTGAGTGCGAAAATGAGATAATGCAATGAATATTCATAATTATACGAGAAACAGGTTCTAAATTCAAATGGAAAGCTTTTCATTTTATACACCTTAATTTTTAACCAACTCCAAAAAAGAAGGAGGATCTCAATTCAAGTTTATGTTTTTTTATATGTTTATAACGGCCCAAACCCAAAAATATGTTATATTTCAAATTTTGCGGGAACAACGGCAGTATCTTTTGATACTGACGTAGAAGTTGTTTTCACAGCTTCAAGGGACAGCAAACCTAAGTATTTAATAAAAAAATCTAACTGACGTGTCAACGCGTCGCTCCCAACGGTCCCAAAACGAAGTGATCCTTTAGGTATTCCGTTTTTTTCCTTATATACCTCACGGAATCCTGAAAAAATATGGGTGAAATTTTATACGAGCTGAGTTTACGACGAAACATTCAAGAGTAAAAATTTATGATTTGGTAATGTATTCGCAACAACGTAACGCAAAATTAAGGGTTGTAAACTTGGTGTGCCGCCTCAGGATATGTCAACAAGTTAATAACTTGTATAAAATATGTTTCTCGTTGTATTTATGTAAGATATTATACAGGTGTTTAAAGTAACATTTTTGTATTTTTAACCCTCGACGCGAAAAGAAGGGTGTTATAAGTTTGACGTGTCTGTCTGTGGCATCATAACTGCCGAACGGATGCAGTGATTTCAATTTGGCTTTTTTTGTATCAAAGGTAACTTATGTTTGTTGAAAATCGGTTGAGCCGTTTAAAAGTTGTGGAGGGTGAAAGTGGGGAGATTAACCGAATGTCTGCAAATATACTCGGATATTTTTTTTTAAAGGGAAATTAAGTTTGCCGGGGTTTTTTTTATTTTTAATTTAATTTAATTTTTATTAATAAAAACAAAATACAGTTAATTACGTAACTGCTTTTTGCACTAACACTGCATTTCAAGATAAATAAGTTAGAGTTTTTTAGGTTAGAGCGAATAAGCATAAGGCTCTTCTCATTGTAATAACTATGACCTAAAAACAATACAGACGATACATATGCGTCACTATCCTGATACCGAGATCGAAGGCCTTTTGTGCAAGTTAACCAGCTATCCTTAGCCTCCAGGCTGAAAGGTGACAGACTCATTAGGCGGAAAGGAATAGGTAAGGCATTGGATCCCTAGCTGGACAAATTTTTACACAGAACTCTACCAACGGTGGTCTGGTGGACCTCCTCTTTGTGGATACTCCAGAGTCCGGAGTTTTTTTTTTGAAAAATATAATTTTATATTATATATTAGTACAACGGGTGGCACGGGGACTAGAAAGCTTATCCGGTGAGTTTTCCTCTATGTATTTATACGAGTACATCGGGACTATGTTCTCACCTAAAATTGCGCGCCCAAATTCAAATTCGCCGAAAAATAAAGAGAACGGGTTTTTTAAAAGTCTATGTACTCGTCTGAGGATACAGGGTCTCTAGAGGTTAAATGGTTAAAATCAGTGCTCGCTTCTTACGCGCTGCCTGGCATTGAGGCAGATGGTCTATTCTACTCGGCATACACACGTCGATGAGACGTGGATAACTTGCTGCCACGTTATCCACATGATGCTACATTGATTGTGTATCAATTTTAAACAGTGATTTGGTAAACATGTGTCTATTTTTTGGGGTAAGGCGATAACAATATGTATAACGCTATCTTTGAAATATCTTAAAATGATGGTACCGAAATTTGGATATTTCATGAATTGACACCTAGGTACAACCACAAATCTGAAGTTTTTTTTAAAGAAACAGCCTAAATATTCGACTCCTATATTGGTGGCAATTTTGTTGCACGCTGACTAAACTAAATTATGGCTTTCTTCTTTCAATGAAAGTAATAGAAAGAGATAAAACACTTTTAGTGCTGTCAAATTAGTCTGTACACGACATTTCTATCGACGTTGGTGTGCTCAGTAAAGCGAGACAGTATTTCAAGCCGGCCCATCGCTTACAATTATATAAAGCGCAAATTCGGCCTCATATGGAGTACTGTTCTCAACTCTGGGCAGGGGCTCCACAGTACCAGCTCCTTCCGTTTGACCGCATTCAACGTAGAGCAATTCGAATTGTCAATGACCGGGCAATTACCAATCGGCTTGATTCTTTAGCGTTGCGTAGAGATGTTGGGTCACTCAGTGTTCTCTACCGCATTTACCATGGGTAATGCTCTGAGGAGTTGCTTGGTTTGATTCCAGCCGCTGATTTCCACCTTCGGATATCGCGTCAGAGCTTAAGGTATCATGCCCATCATCTCGATGCGTGGCGGTCTACAACTGTGCGATTTCAAAGACATTTTTACCCCGTATAACACCTTTGTGGAATCAGTTACCGAGGGCGGTATTCCCAAACGATTATGACTTAGGAACCTTCAAGAAAAGAGCGTACTCATTCCTTAAAGGTCGGCAACGCATCTGCGATACTTCTGGTGTTGCGGATGTCTGTGGGCGGAGGTGATCACATTCCATCAGTTGACCCACTTGCTCGTTTGCCTCCTCTTCTATAAAAAAAACATTTAATCTGTCACTCGGAAAACGTTGATTAAAAATGTCGCAATTTGATATGTCTAAAATGTTCCATCTCTTTTGTTCATGTTTCATTTGAAAAAGATAGCATGCATCTAAAATATGTTTAGTTTGTGAAGAGCAGAAAAAGCACCATTATTCCATTTATGTTAATTGAGTTGTGAAATTTCTGAGCCGATTTTAAAAATTCTTCATTTGAAAGGGCGTATTTCCGAGGTGTTCCTTTTGCCATCAAATTTGGTAATGGAATCTCACAAAAATATAGGAAAATACTTAACTTTTGCAGGCTTAGTTGGCTTATTTATAGAAATCGAAGTCGGTTTTTGCAGTTTCACTGCACTTAAACTATTTACACCATTCACCATCATTATAGTCACCTTTATTTGATTGCGCCGGTACAGGGACCAGTTTCCTCCTTACAAAAACGTTACATAATTATAATATGTCCAATGGGATAAACAAGGACTCGGTTCCGATTCTCTGACGACCAGTCTGGGTATGTCCACGAATAATCCATTCCATGCTTGAGCATCGATGTGGTGGAGGGACATCAACGTACCTATTTTAATAGCTTTTTGTTAATTATTTGACACATGCATGGATAATGTGATAGAAATATCATGGAAACATGCATATTATTTTGCGTTATACGTGAACAAACAAGAACATGGAAATATATATTAACGAGACGAACTTAATATCTGATTTAATTATACATTACTAGAATCATAAATAACAGCAATGTTTTAGATGTTAGTCGTATTTTTGCTAGTTTCGATATAATGTAGTCAATGTTCGAAACGAAAAAAATCGCTTCATAAAGTTTGCTACGAAGTACTCGTATTTATAAAAAGTATCTTCACGCCCATATCACCGAAGAGGTAGGCAGAGAAACAACCAAGGCACCCACGACTAGCCGGAAGACACTAAGTCCCATAATGTGATAGGTGGCAAGCCTATCGCCAACCGGGCACATTTCCAACCCCGACCAACATTTTTTATTAGGAAATTGGAAAAATCCAATTTTCTTTATGTTGTACTCGTACTGTAACTCGTATTTATATGTTATTGAATACACTTCAAAGAGCAAACATAGCGACCGTTTGAGTATTAAACCAACTTTAATACTCAAAGTAGCGACCGCATTACGCCTTTCTTATGGCCAGGGCTGAACTACACTTTTAAAGGGAGTGTAAGGGAAACAAAAATAAATGTTGTCGAAAGAAAGAAATGTTGCCCGGGATTGGATACATTGTGTCCGGTTGGCCATCTTTTACATTGAGGGACCTATGTCTTCGGCTAGTCGTGGGTGCTCTGGTTGTGCCCCTGACTACTACTTCGGGGATATGGGCGTGAAGATACTTTTAAGGGAAATAAATAAACGGATTTCCTGATGATAATAAATATGACCATGGTTTCTTGCAAACTGAAGCAAAATGTTAAGCAATAAAATAATAATCGGAACAAATCGGAAAACGTAATTAGGGAGTACCTACGTTATGACGACAAAATAAGAAATGCACGTAACTTCGGAAGAGTTGTGAAAAAATCTGAACTTCATTCAGATTCACGGTGTTAGTGATATATAAACCAACGTTCGTCTCCCACGAACTTTTCTTAAAAATGTAACACACTTTTACAAAAATAATCCATTTTTAGGTAAGTGCCTTAAACATTATTCAACAAAGTAAACGAAGTTATTAACGACCCGTCGAAAATCTGCACGTATCATTGACCTATTTAACTAATTATAATTTTTTCTTCCTTCTTTAGAAATTTATTAATTACTAGCTGTTACCTGCGGCTTTGCTCGCTGTTGCTTTGCTGCTTAATATATTTACTGATTCCGCTTCGAGGTTCTCGATCTTAAAAATTTTTGTTCCTATAAGTAGCATTATTTTTTTTAAGTGGGATCAAAAAGTATCTTTACGCCCATATCCTCAAAGAGCCCGATTCTTATCTTAAATGTAGTCCTTATTATTTAATCAATGACTATTCGTATAACTTTTTCTAGCTGCAATTTGTAGTAGCTATTGTATTGTGTTAATAGTATACTTTGAAACCTGATGCCATATAGTTAAATGTTTAAAGAAAACATGCTTTAAGTTCATGTCTATGTATGTACATGCTAAGCTTGATTCGTCGAAGGTAAAGTATCTTCACGCCCATATTCCTAAGACGTAGGCAGAGTCACAACCAGGGCACCCACGACTAGCCGAAGACATAGGTCCCTCAATATAAAAGATGGCCAACCGGACACAATATATCCAATCCCGGGCAACATTTCTTTCTTTCGACAACATTTATTTTTGTTTCCCTTACACTCCCTTTAAAAGTGTAATTCAGCCCTGGTCATAAGAAAGGCGTAATGGGGTCGCTACTTTGAGTATTAAAGTTGGTTTAATACTCAAACGGTCGCTATGTTTGCTTTTTGAAGTGTATTCAATAACATATAAATACGAGTTACAGTACGAGTACAACATAAAGAAAATTGGATTTTTCAAATCTATCGCCAACCGGGCACATATCCAATCCCGAGCAGCATTTTTTTTAGAAAATTTGAAAAACCCAATTCCCTTTTTGTTGCACGACCCGGGAATCGAACCCGGGACCTCATGCAGTCAAGTCCAACAACTGCACCGCTAGTGGCGATTAAGTGGGATTAAAATAGTTTTATCGCTACATTTAGATGTTAATGAAGGAAAAGTAACGAGTGTCAGCTTGTCGTAATTTTAATTGGAAACGAAAAATTTACCTTTGCGTTTAATTCAATTCGGAATTAACTGTAATTAAATATACATATGCAAATACAGCGACCCCTTCCTTTATGCCCCACGGCCGAACCGAACTACCTCATTTTACATCAACGACCTCTTTCAGAAAAATAGTTTTAAATATTGCTAGTGATTTTTTAATATGTTGGTTATTAAATTAGCTAAAGCTACTGATTTTCAGTTTAGACATATGTTGACGAGTTTTAAAGAACGTTTTATTTTAAATTCTTAGGTTTCTATCTTTCATTCTCATTTAGACTTGACGACTAATATAGGTACCAAATTGAAGATTAACCTGAGATTTTTATAGTTTCATTACAAGTACCTGGATGACCGAGCTTTGCTCGGTATTTTTTTTTATAAATGCGTTTTTTTCCAAGATCGCTTAGGCATTTCTAAGTGAACACGTGCATTAAGAAGACACAAATATTATAATATTTCTTAGTCTAACCTCAAAGCAAACACTCATTGACTTCGTGTCAATCAACATCATCTGCTGCAACAACTTTATTGCTCACAAAAAATAGTATTATTATTCACCAATAGATGTCAGGAAGAGTCATATTTTACAGTTTAAACATGAATAAAATTTTCATTTTAAGCACGAATAAAATGACATTATCTAAAAATTATTCCTAGCTAGATCGATTTATCGCCCCCGAAGCCCCCTAAATACCAAATTTCATGAAAATCGTTGGAGCCGATTCCGAGATTCCAATTATATATATACAAGAATTGCTCATTTAAAGGTATAAGATATATTGTGTCATTTTGTTCGACAACTTGTTCTGTTATTGTAAGTTATGACTACTACATTTTATATATTTTCTGACAATGCCTTTCTTGTAAAAATTCGAGAACCCTATGGATATTATCTTAATTGATAGATATATAGATAATGTCACGAGTTTTTAACAATCTAATTAACAAATAAACTCAAGGGATTAATTAGGGTTGCTAACTCTCAAAGGAATTTATGGGAGATTGCTGATTAACATTTTAGTGCTTAGTATTAAGGGTTGTAACAGAACCAACCCGGAAGAATTTTAACAAATCGCGGGAGGGATGGAGTTTTGAATAAAAACGTACTATTGTGAAACCTTATATTTTAGTCTACATTATCAGTTTTTTTAGCTTTCTTCGAGAAATATCCAGTACATTTTGATGAGTTATGGAAGTTTTAGTATCTTTAAATGTAGAGTAATTTCCTAAAACATGATGACGTAATTCGTATTAGACGTTGAGAAAATAAAAACAGACAAGGGCCAAATAGGGTACCTAGATATTTAGCATTTTTTTGCTTAACTGAATGACCCCATAGCAAAAAAAACGTCAGTGAAAGAATTACTAAACTATTTTGAAATCTTCCGAGATATCACTACTTCAAAATCGCATTTTTGGACTCACCAGTACCGCTCTATACTAAAAGTGTACTCGACTGTGACGTCACGTTCGAGGACTATTTGAATGATACAGGAATATTATTTGGTAGCTATATCAAAAATGACATTTGTTGGAATGGTAGCCGAAAGTTGAAAATATTAATTTATAATTTTTATTACTTAATTTAAATTTAATTATGTAATTTAAAATACTAATACTTAGAAAATAGGTTCACATACCTAAATAAAACAGATGAAAAAAAAAGTATCTTCACGCCCATATCCCCGAATAGGTAGGCAGAGGTACAACCAAGGCACCCACGACTAGCCGAAGACACTAAGTCCCACAATGTGATAGGTGGCAAGCCTATCGCCAACCGGGCACATTTCCAATCCCGACCAACATTTTTTTTATTAGAAAATTGGAAAAATGCAATTTTCTTTTTGTTGGCCGACCCGGGATTCGAACCCAGGACCTCATGCAGTCAAGTCCAACACCCGGACCGCTAGACCACTGATATATATATACATACATACATACATACATATCTTCACGCCGAGTCCCTTACGGGGTAGGCAGAGAGTAGCGAGTGCCAGACCCCACGATCCTGACAAATCTGTCTGGCTTCCTTCATATTCATTATTACCCTTTTCAAACAAACATGCCGTTTTCGGGGACTCTTGACACCAATCTGATATATATACATATATATTATTTATGCTCTAGGCATGCTTTTTTCAATAAGTTAAATAACTGACATCTACTCTATTATCTCTGCTTTCTTACATCTTAACACAAACTCAAGTCTCAGGAACCATAATCCCTACGACTTTGGTTGTAACTTGTAAAATATATCGCTAGTAAAAGATAAAAGTTTTAAGCCCATGCTATATTTGAATCGGTCCGGCCCTATTTAAAGGTTTTATTGCGGCGAGCAATGTTATCATCACGTTTAGCTACACTCTCCAAGGATATTTAATGCTAGGGTTGTGTGATGTCAATTGAAATCTGATATATATACATACATACATACATACGTACATACATACATATCTTCACGCCGAGTCCCTTACGGGGTAGGCAGAGAGTAGCGAGTGCCAGACCCCACGATCCTGACAAACCTGTCTGGCTTCCTTCATATTCATTATTACCCTTTTCAAACAAACATGCCGTTTTCGGGGACTCTTGACACCAATCTGATATATATACATATATATTATTTATGCTCTAGGCATGCTATTTTCAATAAGTTAAATAACTGACATCTACTCTATTATCTCTGCTTTCTTACATCTTAACACAAACTCAAGTCTCAGGAACCATAATCCCTACGACTTTGGTTGTAACT
>NJDC01004273.1:20324-30913 GCA_002245475.1 Calephelis virginiensis
TAGGTATATATATATATATATATATATATATGTTATACACGAACAGGTTTAGGTTCCATTCCATATTATATTCGTATTTCAAAGTCCGTGTATTTTCATTTATTTAAGTAGTAGCTTTCGATCGATTAGTATATTACGATAGATAGTAGCATTATCTTACCTATTATAACTTATGAGCTGTTACCTATTGATAAACATTACATACAAAAAACGACGATTTGCACTCCGGGTGTGCTTGCAAAGTGAAAAACTTGAATATTAACGTTGTTCATTTATGATATTCTGGAATGGTTAGGGAATAATTTTGAACGAATTGCTTTAATTATCAGCATGAAGTCACTATCATTTATGTGGTAGAATACAATATTGATTTATTGCGCTATCGTACACAAACATGACAACGCGAACATTCGCGCAAGCGTCTTTCGCCGTCTTACGAATTTTCAATCAAGTCACGTGTCCTGACGCGAGTTTAGAAGTTTTTACCCATTCCAGAAAAAGTGCACAACGCCGCTAAAGAAGTTTCCACTTTAAAAAGAACGTTGCTCGTGATCGGATATGTGCCTGGTTGGCGATTGACTTGCCACCTATCACACCTTGGTTCCTTGGTGCCTTGGTTGTGCCTCTGCTAACCTTTTCGGGGATATGGGCGTGATGATTCATTTTGTTTGGCAAACCAACTTGCTACGAATACCTAATTAAACGCTTGTAGAGGTATTTTATTTCGAGGCATTTTCCAACGTAAAATTTCGATATTCGTCAATAAATATTTTTTCGTTAACCAATTAGATGTGCACGTACCATAATGAACTCGTCTGACTGATTGAATTATTCATGTGGATTAATTGATATTTAATGAAATTCTTTCTACTGAATAAGTTGAAATATTAAAGCAGGAGCTTCCGTAATTGCTTTCAGATGTGATGCTTTTATGAATTAATTAATATAATTATAACCTACAAAATATTTAAATATCTGTAACACGTTAAACATATAAAAAAAAACATCTTCACTCTCCATATGCTCCAAGAGGTAGGCAGAGGGCACAACCAAGGCACTCATAATCAGCCGAAGACACTAAGTCCCACAATATGATAAGTGCCAAGCCTGTCGCTAACCAGGCATATACCGAATCACGGGCAACGTTATTTTTACTACGAAATTAAAATACTCGCTTAGCGAACAAACAGACAGCTTTTTTTATGGTAATAGACAAAACCATGGCCTATAGCTATCATCGAGGAGTGGTGGTGGTCGCTTCTCTGTGTTGTGGTGTTATCCATAGGCCTATTGTGTAAATGTACCTACTATCCTACCCTCCGAAGTGTCATTATTGCGTCAGGGACAAGGCGGTGGATCCTTATCCGGCAAGTTGCTGCATAACGCTCCATTACTTGCAGTGGTCTTGTAGGGAATGACTCATATAACCTATGCTCATCTCTTACGAGCTTCCTAACAGTGAGATTAGGTTAAGTTTGATGGTTTTTTCTTCATAGAAGACTCGGGCCAACGTGCGGGAATATTCCACGAGAATGCAAACAGTACCTATAAATAATAATAAATATCCCTGGACAAGTTACACAAATTGAATCTAACCCCAAAGTAAGCAAATTATATGCTTGTGTTATGGGTGCTAGTCAACGACACTAATACATAGAAATACTTAAATAGGTACCAGAATAAATTTAATAAACACCCAGGCCCAAAAATGCAGACAACTAAATGTTCATCACACAAATGCCTGCCCGTGGAATCGAACCCAAACCTCGCTGTTGTTTGGTGTAGTTAGGCGTGTACGCTAGCCACTCGATCAACGAGACGATAGAAGATATTTTAAATCCAAAAACACTTAATTAGTTATATGTATTCACTAGACTAATTAATATAATAATAACAAGCTTCATTCCAAATACTACAATAACATGTATGATTTTTCAGTGAACATTGTAGTATAGGAATATCCGTGTTCACGTGAGGGAAGAGACGATCCCTCTGGGATTGATTTATCCGTTTCATTCATTCACTATGTTAGCTTATTTATGTAACACATTCATAACAAAATATTTCTCTTGAATGTGTGATTCTCTCTTCAAAGACAGCAGATAGATTACGGGAAAACTACGTCCGTTCGTAGGTACAGTCTAAACACCGTAAGCCAGTTATGAATATAAAAAGCTAAGAAAAAAATATTAGGAAAATTGTCTATATTAGATAGTGTTATACGTGTTAAGCAGATTTTTTATTCTACACCAGAACTGTAAACTTATCTTAACCATTTTAATATGTGGCGATTATTTAATATATGACACCATTAACATTTTTGTTTCTCATAATATAATTACGAACTTTAGAAAAATGCTAACTAGTTGCAAAAAGACGGCAAGCAAGTGTGAAGTTGGAGGTGCTCGTGGTTAGGAGATCACTTAATATCAGGTGAACTGCCTGCTCGTTTTCACCTCAACCATAAATAAAAAATAAACAAGAATAGGGCAGCTGACTTTGGGTTCCTCCATCTAAACGTCAGAAGCAGCCTTAATTAAAGCTAGAACTATTATGATGAAGATGATCTGAGGTTCCTTCGCGAAAATCTAACAAAGCAATCGCGAGATAGCCATTGACTAACCTACAAAACATACATTAATATAAAATATAACGTAAGTCTTATCTTTTAAATATAGAAGTGAAAAAGTAAATACGCTAAAATATCCTTAATAAAAGTTGAAAAGACTTTCTCGGTTGCTATGATTATAGAATCAACATGTAGACGTTAACCTACTACTAACATTGATATATTTTCAAAGTCTTCTACATATTTTTTTATAAAGAATTCTACATATTTTTTCATTGATATCTGTATATAGGTTAGACGTAAGGTGGAAAAACTCTTATGAATTCGGAAATCTCAATCAATAATAGTGTTCTTTGTAAAAAATAAATTGAAAACTTTATTAAAATCTAAGATAAGTTATTAATTATGACAAATATGTATTATAAAACACGCAATCAAAACCTTAAAAAATCTACTGTAATACGATTTTATTGTCGACGTAATCATTTAAGCTTCGATAAGCTACAAATAACGCTAAGGTGTGTGACAGAATGCAAAGAATTCTAAGGCAATGGAAAACGAGGGGCAGGGAAACACAGGGGCGCCGCCCGCCCAAAGGCGAAAGCTCAAAGCTAACTCGAGTCAGTTCCAACTTCGCGCGCGTTCCAACCACTTGGGGCTTACCGCTTTAATATAAAAAACTCGGGGATTGTTCCGTTCTTACCTACATATTGTATATGCTGTAACTTGTTTTTAAACTTAATAACTGTTATAGTGAGTGTGTCTTCGTCTTTGTTTTTTGTGTTTACAAAATGTGTGACGGTCACTACGCGGCTTATGCCGCCGGGTGACCGTCGTTTTATGAACTTACTTTCGTCACCTGTGTTGGTAAGTGGAAAATGTTTTAATTAAGTATAAATTATTTTTTCACTTCATCCTTTGTTGTTATTCTAAACTTAAAACTCTTAAATAGAATATTAAAAATGTATGTTTTTTTTTCATAAAACTTAAATGCTCTTGAGTTTAGAACAGCAAGATGGTGATTATTAAATTATATCATTAGAAATACTACTACTGTAGTTACTTGGGTAGCAAATACTGTCTTATAAGGTGAGGCAATTTTCGATAACAATTTAATAAAACTTCAAGTCATGTTTTTTTTATAAAAAATACGATTACAAAATAAATAGATTGACAAAAGTATAAGGTTGCTATATCTATACGAAAAAAATAAATTAAACAGCTTATGTTCCAACTTTTCCAGATTTTACGTTATGTATCCCATGAACTAAAGGTATATCTCATTTTCTAAATGATATTTATATTAAGTGGTTTACATAAATCGTTAGACCACAGAAATCTAGCTCATATTTTTATTGTAATGATTGATTATTGATAATATTGTAGATTTAGTACCAGTCAATGTTTTGTTTTATGTTTAGAAATTTTTGTTCTTAACACCATTAGGACGAAAATGAAAAGGTGCATTTAGAATTGACGATTAATTTGTCCCCAATTTATCGTTAAAATAATAAATAAAGTAAAGAAGTAATACACAATATTATTCTTATATTAGTTTACTGAAACTCGTCTAATATAATTTAAATAAGAGACGACTATTATATGTGTACTACTACTACTACTGCTACTACTGCTGCAGCCTATTGCAGTCTACTTCTGGACGAAGGTCTCCCCCAGTGTACTCCATAAAACTTGGTGTCCCGTTTTCACCATCCAGTCCCTACCAGCTGCCCTCTTCAAATTGTTCCGTCGTCCATCATTTGTGACAAATATGACTAGCCCACTGCTTCAGGTTGCTATACTTCTGTTTTATGACAGTCACTTTAGTCTTCTGTCTGATAGCCTCACTATGGACTTTGTCCCTAAGTCTATTAACTGTCATGTTGCACGTCTCGGGGCTGTAGGAAAACTGATGGGATACATTTTTCGAGCTCCTTAGTCTTTAGGAATATTTATATTATTATGGGTATGTTTATGTCTTATTTCAATACTATCTGTTGCTTGAGGTTATGTAGTACCTATTATATTCTAGTTTATTTCTGGCACTATGATCTTCGAGACCAAAAACCATATAATTTTACCACGAGAATCAATACATTGATAATTGTAAAAGTGATCTTAGTTACGATCTTTAAAACCCACCTTATCATATGAAAATAATTACAAAATCAGACTATTCTTTTCTCAGATTAATTGGAACAAATAGAGGCCTCAAATTTCAATACTAGTTTTTATATTTTCAAGTGGTATATTCGTACGTAAGTTATAGGAGAACTCAGCTGTCTTTTTGATTTTATAAAAAGAAAATTCTGTTTTATCCGTTTAGTCAGTTTACACAGATAAGGTAACTTATTTTAAAGTAGACAGGTGTTCAGCGTTTTTAAAGTAAGCTTTTGTAAATAGGTCAGTTCACTTGTTACTTTTAAAAGTTCTTAAAACAGGTACCGCTTGAAAAAAACCCTCATAGTGAAGTCAGCAAGGGGTCACCAATGTACAAAAATCGACGGAATCGGTATTCAATGTATTTAACAAACATAATTTTGTACTCGTTTCGTGTTTTTTAATAATTGAACATTATTCAGCTGTTCCGGGCAAACATGTCGGAAATAATTTCCTTATTTTCATTATGTCTTTATTTCACAATCCCCGAAATTCTTAAGATATTTGTTCAATGTCAAAGTTATATAATTTAATTATGAAGGAATTTTTGTGGTACATGTTATTTTTTAATTTACAAATATTATGCCATGGCTCGTGGAACGCTGTTGAAACTTTAGAAGAATGTTCAGACTCGTTAACGCTAATATTATTGTTGGCTGTAACTCTGTTTATATACTTTATCTCTACGTTAGATATTTTGCCAAAACATAAAAAAGTCATTCAACTATAAATTGTGAATAGCTATGTTTTTAAACTCTTTACTCTGAAAAAATCTTAGATATTTATTTATATATCTAACTGTTCTGGGGGGAAACTAACTCGCTTTGTGTCTGCAATGTGAATTTGTAGTTTTTACCATTAAGAAATTCTTAAGCGTGTTTGTCTTCCAACCATCTAAAAACAATAATAATATTGGGTTAATAAGATGAGAGGAGAGATAGAGGCTACTTTAACCTCTGGCGCGCGTAAGTTTACCGCTTACTTTGCTTTCGATAGTGGCGAGCACTGATGTAGTGCAAACTAAAGAACTCCGCATAGTATATACAACATGATAGGTGGCAAACCTTTTGCCACTAGTGCACTTATATAATCCGGGGCAATGTTATTATTTTTCAAAAAATTGAAAAAGCATTTTTTTAAAAAGATGACTACTAGATGATTAGTTTATTTGGAAGTTACCATTTATGAAAATTTAAAGCGTCTGGCAAGGAGTTTTACGGATAATAAGTGTCAAGCAATAAATGACCTAATTTTTTACACTGTTCCGAGGACAATAAAAGAAAACTGCGCTTTAATTATTGACGAATGTTAGTTTACGTCTTATTTATAAATCTTTGATGTATAATACCTTCTTAAACAATGACGAACCAAACTTCTTCGTAGCACCATGCTTGTGTTAAATAAACCGGTGGGAAACTTTCAGCTTATCTAAAATTAGTACTGTCTGGGTTTTCAGTGATAAAGGTTTTGTTATTCGTCAGTGTCATGTTATTTATAGTTTACGATAATAGACAAAAGATGTCTGTTCTCAAATACAAGTTGCTTTTTGCGCGCTTTTGAAATATATTTATCTCCTACTCATACGATATTACGCAAAATATTCTCCTTGACTATTCAGTACTCATACCTCGTTATAGGAGAGGTCAGCGTTGACGTTTACCTCTACCACGATCAAGCAAACGGCTATTCTGGTAGTCTACCTATACACAATCTATATATATAAAAATCAATTGCTGTTCGTTAGTCTCGCTTAAAAATCGAAAACGGCCAAATTAGCCAAACCCATTCAGGATTTGGCTAATTTTGGTTTTTAATTATTTATTCAAGTCCAGGGAAGGTTTAAAATATTATAAAAAGGGAAACACTGCGAGAAAACTAGGAAAAACAAAATTTTCATTTTTCTCATACAAACTGAACGGGTGGAACGAAGTTCGCCGGGACAGCTAGTAGATGATAAAGATGCGCCAATGTCCTCTGGATTAGGTCTTTTTCTGATTTTCTTTGTTGGTCGAAAAGCCGACCAGCCGCGAGTCTCGTGTGTGATTCCCGATGGGGGCAGGTATTTATGTAATTAACAATTAGATGTCTGAACTTCTGTTTAAACAAATATATTATGGTACTTATTTATGTATTTATGAGTATTCGAATCGTTGACTAACACCCATAACACAAGCATATAATTTGCTAGCTTTGGGATTAGATTCCGTTTGTGTGTTAACTAAACATATAGAATTTGATTTTAATTACTAGTTTAGTAGAATAATAATTATATATTTACCATTCAACCAGCTGTAACACAGAGATTTTCAAGAGGAAGTTTAAACTTCAGGCTTCACTTTGACGGTTAATTTGTAATGTCGCAAATGTCCATAGTCAGATGTGTTTTCTTTATTCGTTTGTTTATCCAAAACGTGGGTTTGAGGTTTTAAAAAATAAAAAAAATGGCCGCCATCTTGAAAAAAATAAAAAATCCGAAAAGCCTTGGCAACACAGAGCAATATTTGCAATGGAACCAAATCTCCATCTCAAACCGTTTAAAATTTACAGCCTTTTCAAATTTGTATGGCGGCCATCTTTTTTCCGCCATTTTGGATTTTTTTTTCAAAATTAAAAGAACCCTTACTAAACCGATCAACAATTGCTAAGAAAGCAACTTTGTAACTCTTATGGTTCGGACGCAATAGGCGAATCAATTTTGTATGGCGGCCATCTTGTTTCCGCCATTTTGTATTTTTTCATACAACTTTTGGTAACCGCCACTTAAAAGAAGAAAAATGGTGCCAAAACCTCAAATAGAGTAACACCAAAAAAGCATTTGCTTTAAAAATACTTAAAATAGTTATGATATCTCGTGCGTTGATGGATATGTTACAAAATATTTTTGAACCACGCGGAATATTTGTCCTTATTTTTAATATTTAATTTTAAGAGAGAGATAGGAGATTGGTATGAGAAGCAGGTAATCCCAAGCACTCTTATCCGATAGGTATTCAGCAATAGTATATACGAATAGTAACCTTTTTATACAATTTCACTTTAACACATTTTTTAGATTTACTTAATGACAGGTCTTTCATATAATTGGGAAGTTTATTGTAAAGTTTGTGAAATACGCAAAGATATATTGCCCGAAAGCGTTTAATAACTGCTACATATTTTGTATAAAAAATAAAGTCCTATAATCAAAGCATATGCTGATTTAAAGAAAAATCTTTTTATTGGTTCTTCTAAAATACAACAGCGAACGAGTGCCAAATTGTCGATCTTACCCCCAAGTCAGTAGCCAAATCTGTTTGGGATGATGATCATCATTTAATGAGTTACAATTTCATCATAATAAAATAATAATAATAAATATTCCTGGACAAGTCACACAAATTGAATCTAACCCCAAAGTAATCAAATTATATGCTTGTGTTATGGGTGTTAGTCAACGATTCGAATGCAAAGAAATATTTAAATAGATACCAGAATAAATTTAATAAACACCCAGACCCGAAAATTTATTACACAAATGCCTGCCCCCGTCGGGAATCGAACCCGAGACTCGCGGTTGATCAGTGTAGTTCGTCGTGTACGCTAGCCACTCGACCAACGAGGCGGTCATAGTTCCACACTGCCATCTAACATATTGAAAATAAGCTTTTAACCACCATGTTTGACACAGATGCAGATCAAAAGGATCAACTTTTAGTCTGATTCCTTTATGTTCATTTCCATATTACTAAATATCGAGATCGTCATCCAGTGCTATGCCAATGTTCTGAAAAAGTTTTTCGACCCTTTTATCCCGATCCGAACTAAACTCTGAGTATAAGCCCGCGTAGCTGAACGAAATACCAACTGTGGCACTATCTTGTAATTACTCTATCTTAAAAATTTGAAGTGGTAGCAAAGAAAATGTAAAAAAATATAAACCCTAACTGGAGTTGCAAGAATCCTATTGATGCTCCAAGATCCCACCCTAAGCCGAGGTACAGTCTCACAGGAGACACCCTTAGGGAGGGGGGTCCCAGGCCCCACCCAAAATTAAATCTCTGGCTGAGCACTCTGCTCGCCCACTAGCCCGGTGACGTTGTTAAAGTCAATAGACGTACACAACAATAGTCATTTCGAAAAAAAAAATATTGATGCTACGTTAGCACTATTTCTTAATCTGTGCTGATAAAACTAAAATCAAAGATAGTTTGATTGCAAACTTAAACACAAGATTTAATACCAGCTAATGCCAAGATTTAGCTAGACCTTTGTCCAACATACATGACAAAAGGAAGATGCAATATGGTATGAATTCTCAAAATGCAATGTAAGGCTGTATCAAGTGCCGAAAGTAAACTGTCACCATAATTAAAAAAAAAAAGTATCTTCACGCCCATATCCCCGAAGAAGTAGGCAGAGGTACAACCAAGGCACCCACGACTAGCCGAAGACACTAAGTCCCACAATGTGATAGGTGGCAAGCCTATCGCCAACCGGGCACATTTCCAATCCCGACCAACATTTGTTTTAATTAGAAAATTGGAAAAATCCAATTTTCTTTTTGTTGGCCGACCCGGGATTCGAACCCAGGACCTCATGCAGTCAAGTCCAACACCCGGATCGCTAAACCACAGAGGCGATAATTACATTTTCAAATAATTGATAGGCCCATATTTTTGAGCGACTATTCGGTGAGGGATGTAACGATACCATTGTGGCTGTAGAAAAAATAGTTACAGTTATAGTTATTTTAGGTAACTGGTTATTCCAGTAATGCTAACAGTCAAATTCATACACAAAAATATTTTTATTTTGTAGGTAAGGCATCGTACTCTTAAAACATGTCAATGTTACTTACCTAAATAAAGTTATCCATACACAAATAATTATATACATCACAAAATAAACTTAAAAACAGTTATAATTTAAACAGATTATTATTAACAAAGTGACTACCCATAGTAACCTAGATATTACGTATATTAAAATTATAACCATACAGTAGGTACATAAAAATAAAGCCACCGACTTTATATTTATATACCCAATTCGTAAAGTAACATCTACAAGCATTTTGTTTCCCCAAAAATTAGGGAGAAATATGTAAATTACCAATATATAACAATTAATTGTATGTTTTTAATCATATTAATATAGGTAAGAGAATAATAAAATAATAATATTTTTATTTACTAGTGAAAATGGATGATTAATTTGTATTATTGTTCATGTTATTAATAGGTGACGGAGGGTTGCACAGCAAATTCGCTCGTATTAGTACTACCTAGTTACCCCTATTTCAGCTTCAATAGCATAGCATCAGTGTATTGTTGTATTTTGTGCTGGGGAGTAAAAAAATGCATATAGACACTATTATCGCATCTATGGTTTAGCGGTCCAAGTGTTGGACTTGACTTCATTAGGTCCGCGTTCGATTCTCAGGTCGGGCATAATAAGAAAAAGCAGATTTTCCAATTTTCTAATAAGAGGGTTGTTGCTCGGGATCGAATATGTGCCCGGTTGGCGATAGGCTTGCCATCTGTCACACCGTGGGACTTAGTGTCTTCGGCTAGTCGTGGGTAGCGATGCAACTATACCACGGGGTATCGATACTTCTACTCGATACTGGTATCGGTCGTCAAGTATCGACACTTACTCAGTATCGATCACAGAGTATCGATACTTACTAGTATCGTATCGTTTTTGTAAAATTTTGAGTGAAAACCTTAACAAGTATTGGTATTCTTTACTGAAAAGTACTAATAATATTGTAACACTAGCTGTTGCCTGCGGCTTCGCCCGCGTTTTCACAGGAACCCATTGTGTGAATGAGATAAAAAGTAGCCTATATGTTAATCCAAGTCACGATCTATTCGTGTTC
>NJDC01004274.1:0-14828 GCA_002245475.1 Calephelis virginiensis
TGGTTTTTGTCAGTATAGGAAGACAAATAAGCAGACGAATCCAATGTAAAAAAAAACTAAAAGATTATGCCAAGATTAAAGTAAAAGCAGTTCCACGTAGCGAGTTGGGAAACACGAACCCGTACAGCAAAAAACTCTTTTGTTAGCGAACATCTGCTGGCGATTGTTACTGAACTTTTATAAGTTATTATTACTTAATATGTTTTAGAGATTTTTTATGAAATTTAAGAAGCTAACGGATTATGGTGATGAAGTCGGTGGGAAACTAGATGTTGCCAGTGACTACTCTTATATAGGAAGACTCGCAGTTTCACGCAGCTTTGCCTGCGTAACTTGGCTTCTACTGCATCGATTTTGATGAAACTCAGGGATAATGTAGTATCCTAAAGGTGAAAGAATTTTTGTAATCGGTCTAGTAGTTTCGAAGCCTATTTATTTCAAACAAATAAACAAACAAACAAAAAATCAAACGTTTCCTCTTTATAATATTACTGTAGATAATTGGCGATCCGGCGGAAACCTGTTTAGATATCGGGTAAAAGTTGATTCTCCAAACTTTAATCTATTAATATATAAAAACTACGCCATAACAAAGTGAGTGAACTTAGGACGAGTAAGGAAACATATTTTAGCATATATCATGTTAAGATATTAAGTATTCGCAGGTTCGCAGGTTTGGGAACAAAGAATGCAAAAAAGTGTTTACGCGAAGATTTAAGACTGATTTTTACGAAATTAGCTAACTCTACTCTTTTCTTTCTTTCTTTCTTTAGGTTTTGGCCTTCACATTAGTGTTTAGCCATTAGTCAAGTAGAAATTTGCATCAAATTTTATATCAATTTTAATAAATAATCAGTCATAAGCCTTCAGGAAGTCATGTCAGGCTCTTGGGTAAAGCGGTGTCCTGTTTACTCAAGCTCATGTAATGAGATTTGGCGGCAACTAGGAAATACACGATACGCTAATTTCTTCATGATTATTTCATTTGTGCACATTCAGTGAACAAAATTGTACAAAATGCCACCAAAATTGACTAATTTCACTCAATATCAACACGAAATTCAATAATTATGAAAAAACTTCGACCATATTTTCTCTCGATGGCGCCAAAACTCAACTCTACTCTTTAATCTAGAACACGAAAATGGCACCAATGTCATAGTAATAAAACTAAGGCATAAGAAGGTCGCTGTACAAGCAAAAATACAACATAGTAAGTAGGCAACGCCAAAAAATCGGAATGCTACAGTTTTTTCCCCATGTTTGATTTTTTATCCCTTAGGGTTGTTGGTGACGACTGTAAACACGAATTTCAAGAAAGGTGATCGATGATTATTATGTTCGGATTAAATATATGCTATACGGATGCAAACCAATGTTTACAAGTGTTCAAACCGACTAGAACCACTTGAAACACGCTGCTGTCAAATTACTAGATTTTTGGAGGACTAATAAGCCTTAAAGACGTTTTAGATGGTAATAAACGTGCCTTTTTTTTATTTTACTTTAAATTTCAATACATAGCAATAAAGTTTAAATTTCAGATTTATAAAATATTTTGATTGCCAAAAACCAGTGCTATTCTTATAATACTCACTTATTAAAATGAAAATTATTAGAAAATCAGAAATGGCATCTTCACGCCCATAAGCACAGTTGGGCAGAGGCATAATCAAAGCATCCAAAAAAAAAATGCTGAAAATACTAAGTTCCACAACGTGACAGGTGTCAAGCCTATCGCCAACCAGGTACATACCTAATACCAGGCAATATTGATTTTATTGAAAATTGAAAAAAACACATTTTATTTTTGTTGCGCGACCTGGATATCGAATCTCGGACTCCGTTTAGTCCAACACCGAACGGCTAGACAACAGATCTGTCAAGTTTATATTTTACTTGTGACTATTGTTTTTTTTTTGGAATGACTAATGTGTTGCCAACCTCGCGGTTTTTACAACTTCACCGGGCTTTAAAATGCTAAATGTACATTAAATAGCTGATAAAATTCTTTTAACTTTTGCTTTCCTATGTTGTGTTCCATGCAAAAGGGTATAAAAGCGGGTATGTTATCACACGTGGCGAAAAAACTCTTCTTCGTGAACTCCTTTAGTAGGCGGGATGAAAAATATCCCATAACCATCCTCGTAACAACACTCATCACACTCGTAACTGTTTGCCAAATTTCGTTACGATCGGTTTACTTGATTCGGCTAAATGGTGTTCATGATAGAGACAGAAAAAAATTTAAAATGCTAAATAAGTGTTTTGCTCCCTGCACCTATTTTTAGTGTGCGGTTTTTAGTCGCTTGCTTCTACTCTTTTAGTTTCTTCAATGTACAGAAATAACACTTAATAACAATACGCAATGGTTATCTTTTACCGTTAAGAGAGTAGCCGGCTGCCTATCTTAATATATATAAATTACGTGTCACGTTGTTTGTCCGCGATGGACTCCTAAACTACTTAACCGATTTGAATCAAATTTGCACACCGTGTGCAATTTGATCCAACTTGAAAGATAGGATTGCTTACATCTCAATTTATCTTAATATATATAAATTACGTGTCACGTTGTTTGTCCGCGATGGACTCCTAAACTACTTAACCGATTTGAATCAAATTTGCACACCGTGTGCAGTTTGATCCAACTTGAAAGATAGGATTGCTTACATCTCAATTTATAATAAAAAAAATTAACATCCGAGCGAAGCCGGAATAGGCAGCTAGTCTAATATAAAACACAGTTTTATTTTAATCACTAGCATAAGGAAATACTAGCAAAAAAGTACTTACTAAGTAAAAACATGTCAAATGTGTATGGAATAATTCCGTTAGTCCAAGAACAAGGCCATGAAATCGGTAAATGGTTTTTTGTATCTGAAATAGTTCGAAAAATAAATTAATGAATTACTAGCTGACCCAGCAGATGTTGTTCTGCTACTTTTTTATGTGATTTTAGGAACAAAAATTTGGGGTGTGTCACCTTTGTCACTTACGGGTCTGAAAAATAGATGTTGGTCGATTCTCAGACCTACTCAATACGCTCACAAAATTTCATGAAAATCGATCAAACCGTTTCGGAGGAGTTCAATGCACACCGTGACACGAGAATTTTATATATGTGATTAATCCATGTATTATCTTATTTTTACAAAGTAAACAATTCCTTCATGTCTATGTTTACGTCTTCGTAACAAAATCTCCAATTATATTTTTTAAGGTACTGGAAAGCAATCAGGCAGACGGATTTCCTAATGGTAAGAAATTCACGCCGCATAGAGACACCAGTGGTGGTACTGGTGCGTTACCAACCTGAGGCCGGGCTGTTAGGCCTCGAGCAAAAGTAAGTTTACCGGATACCTTACGCATCAAAATCGGTAGACATACACAGACATATCAAAGTATCAAACGCCTCGTTGGTCGAGTGACTAGCATACATGTCTAACTACACCGATCAACCAGGAGGCTCGGGTTCGATTCCCGACGGGGTAAGCATTTGTGTGATGAATACTTAGATGCATTTCTAGGTCTGAGTGCTTATTAAATTTAGTCTGGTATCTATTCCCCGTAACACAAGCATATAATTTGCTTATTTTGGGGTTAGATTTAATTTGCGTAAACAAAGATATAGGGAAGATTAATACATGTAAATATTTTTTTTTCGTTTCTTATTAGTTCTTTTAGAATTATGTAGCAACATATTATTGTTCTGTCTATTTTTTTTACACAACCTTATGTAACCTCCAAGTAAACAACATATAATTTGCTTACTTATGTTGTGGGTGTTAGTCAACGAAAACACAAGAAACAGATACACAGAAATACTTAAATAGACACTGGAATAATTTTGACAAAAACTCAGACCCGGAAATACAGACATTTAAATGTTTATCACACAAATGTCTATCTCTGTCGGACATCGAACCCGAGGTAGTCGATGGCATTAGGTGTGTACGCTTACCCATCGATCAACAAAGCGGTTTAAACCAAATAAATAACTGAACTCCCTGATGACATTGACATACCACTCCATATTTCATATCTATCTAAAATAAACTATTACATCGTCTTTTGAACTTACCATTTAAATGGCAGGTAGGAACTGCAAATGTATCCAATATTATGCACAATAAAAACATTATATAAACAAGTAGCATGTCTCGTTCTGTGAAAATAATAAAACGATTTTGTTTACATAACATACACCATAAATCAAATTTAACGATTTGGACTGTGTTCGAGCTGCAATGTTTTATTTTATAAGTTTAAAACATAATTTTGTGGAGGAAACATATGGTATTATAAATATGACTAGGTTATGACCTCAGGTTCGGTAGCCTAGCTACTTTTTACTTACACAAAAAGTTACGTCTGTGGTCTAGCGGTCCAGTTATTAGACTTGACTTATTGAGGTCCCGGGTTCGATCCCCGGGTCTAACAACAAAAACAGGTGTTTTATCAATTGGATCGATTAAAAGATGGAAAAGAAATATCCAGAGCGTTTAAAACAATCTATTATCAAGTCATTATTTAAAAAAGATGATACATCCCCGTGTTGGTCCGGGCTCTTTTGCAGAATAGACCATCTGCCTTCCTGCCAGGCAGCTCGTAAAGGCAAGCAAGACTTACCGTCACTAACACCTTGACATCTGACTAGGTGGTAGAGTTTCGCAGCGACTCATCCGGATTGGTATCACCGCCTTACCTATTCCTGCCGCCATAATTTCATGACGTGTTCCGGTTTGGAGGATAAGGTAGCTGGTAAACTTACTTTTGTTTGAGGCCCAACATCCCGGTCTCAGGATGGCAACGCACACTTAACACCTTTGGTGTCTCTAGGTGAATTTCTTACCATCAGGAAATCCGTCTACTTGTTTGCCTTCCAATATCATAAAAAAATCTATAGTAACAATTATAGATCTATAACTTTATTCCAGTAATTTCTACGATTTCGAAAAAAATAGTATACGAAAAACTTTCCAACCAATTATTCCATTTCAACTTAAAAAAAATCAATATGATGGAGAAAAGGCAGGTATAGATTATTTACATCTTTTGACTTATAACAAAAAGTAACTGAATGTCTAAATGATAAAAAATATCCACATTCTGTATTTTAAAATATGAACAAAGCAAGTGCGAGTTTGGTACAAGACTGATTTTCTAGACGTAAGGATGATATGAAGCTATGTTTATAGAATAATTTAAAGGCAGTAAAACGTAAAAACCAACTTCGTTTTCATAAAAAAAAAATCATCAACGTAGATATAAATTAAGCATTTTTGTTGATTTACCTATGATTATATCGTCAGATCCAGACTTTGTGACAATAGGACCTTCTATCATATGAAAATTTATTGAATGCAGTTTAGAAATGACGCAGGCATCGATTGACATACATAAAAAAATGGGTCGAACATAGGACCTATCCCTTTTTAAAACTCGGTTTCAAATGGATTCCTACTCTTAAATTTACGCTATAAAATTACGCGTTATAAATTGACAAACTCTTGGAATGGCAAGTTTAAAAATTTACTTAATTACACTAAGTTGGAAGAGTTAATTCCCAAAATTAAGAAAAATCAACACAATCTTTTCTTTGAATCATCCTCCTTTGATTTCATTAATCTAATACAAACAATTCTTCACTTTGTAAATTCTCAGTGCTTTTAATAATTATGTAAAACGTTTCGTAATCCATAGTTAAATTACAAATTCGAAAATCTTTCTGTCTGTTAAAGCGACATGTTGGCTAAAGTACTGGACTGACTCTGATGAAACTAGACATAAACATAGTTACAAGACTCGAGTTTAAAATAGGAGATAAAAATCGGTATGAAGATCACGTTGAAGTCAAACAAAACTAATGTCTTAATTACTTAAAGTCGTAGATAAACAGCTAGTTATTAAAAGCTGGCAATAAAAATATTGTTTTGTTTTTAATTTTCTTAAAACACAAAGTTGCCTGGGATTGGATACCTATGTCAGGCATATAGGTATCCAATAGGCGGTAGGCTTTCCACTTATTACATATAATCTTCGTGAGTTTGTTCCGTGAGAATCCACCTTAGGTTCTTACCGAATTAAGTAAAGGAAAGAAAGAAAAAACCAAGCTTTTTAATCTTAACAGTTTGCTTAAAGTGGATTATAACCGTACACTAGCACCGCAACTTGCAGCTAACTGTGACGTGGTTTACAATGGATTGGTGCGACGGTGGAACTCATATTCGTAAATAAGGCGACATTTCAAGTTTTGTTGTTTGAAATCTGGGCAACGTAAATAAGAAAGAAACAAAAGAAAAAAATACGGATTATAAAACACAAATAAATGTGGAAAATCTGTGTAAATTTGAGTTTAAAATTCTTGAAGAGTAGAAATTTGTTATTGGAGTGACCAATAACAACAAAACGCCAATTGCATATGCAAGGACTTAACATATTTAAATTGGCAATTTCAACGTTGGCATAATAAAATCTGAAATCTATTTAACCAGAAGCACCAAGTTTCCTTAGGTCAGAACTATATTTCAGGCTACTTAAAGTTCTACTACACTCTCCAAAAACTTTTCGTAAAAGCCTTGCGGTATCCTTTAATCGAATTCAAAGAGAAACTTCTTTGCTGAAACTTGTAAAACAAGAGTCTGTAAAATGTTCCCCGCTTATTCGAGCGAGCACGTACCGTACAAACGACTTGTCAGCGGGAAATTAACTATAATACGATTTGATACTTTCCATTCTCCTATAAAATATTATCTACTCAAACAAGGGAATTTTAGACAGTTTTTTTTTATTTTTTAGGGAAAAACTAGCAGCCCGGTAAGTGCTTCGCTACCTATAAACTGAAATATATATTACAAAAAATTGGAACATAAAATTCGTTTATTCAAACACCTATTTTATTAATTGCTACCTAGCTATTTTAAAACTTTATCCAAAGCATTTGGATAAACATTTTTGGTTTTCCATTTTGAGCCTGAATAAACAAACGGCTGGGGACTCTGGAACAGGACAACATATGACCGCATGAATGACATAACACAACAAAAAAAGAAAAAAAAACAACTGAAAAATGTTTCAATTTGACAGAAAAATACCCATTAACAAAACGATCTGCCATTTATTGAATTCATTTGTTACAAAAAATGTAATAAATGATGAACCGCTCTACTGATTTTATACAAACTTTACATAAACCATTTACTTAATATTCCGAACAAAGCCTAAACATTTGGTTTAGATAGGTGAGACCGTTCTTGAGTTATAAAATTACAACGAAAAGTGACATTGATTTTTATATATATATATATATAGACATACGGTTTTATAGATACCAACGGATTTTGTACAAAAATTGGTTTGATAACACGTAGCGTACGTATGATATGTCTGGGAGAAATAATCTATAATACGGTTTGATACTTTCCTCTTTCTATAACACTATATCTATTAAAACAATTGAATTTTAAATAGGATATTGGTTTATATAGCCAGAACATTATTTTCTGCATAATAATAGGTTGCATTCAATAAAAATCATAGGTTTATTAAAATACTAGCTGCTACCTGCGGCTTCGCCCGCGTTTTCACAGAAACCCGGTGTGCGATCGGGATTAAAAATAGCCTATATGTTAATCCAGGTCACAATCTATCTGTCTTCCAAATTTCAGACAAATCCGTTCAGCCATTCGAGCGTGAAAGAGTAACAAACATCCATACATCCATACTTACAAACTTTCGCATTTATAATATTACGAATAGGATGCTGCAGGAACGAATTGTCAGCTGTAAATAAACTATAATACGATTTGATACTGTCTGGTTTCCTATAAGACACTATTAAGTAAAGTATCTTCACGCCCATATCCCCGAAGAAGTAGGCAGAGGCACTATTAAAACACAAGAATTTTAGACACAACGATGGTTTATTTAGACGGCACAATATATTGTTTAAAACATAAAAAATAATTAATACATAATTGGTTTATTAACATGTATCTATCATACGAATAACTTGTGAGAGAGAGTAATCAGCTATAGTACGACTTAATAGTATCTTCACGCCCATTTCCCTAAGAGGTAGGCAGAGTCACAACCAGGGTATCTACGATTAGTCGAAGACAAGTCCCACAATGTGATAATCACCAGCCGGGCACATATCCGATCCCGAGCAACATTTTTTTTGCTTAGAAAATTGGAATAACGACAATTTCTTTTGTTTTCCGTATTTTAACAATAGTTAACAATACATACTAATGTATTGATGACGCGAATATAACACAAAAATGATTTTAGGCAGAATGGTTTTAGACAAAATTGTAATTTTTTTTTTGAAAAAATTGAAACAATTGTTAATTCATCTAATTAGAGCCGTTTAAATCACTTCGTAGCAGTTATTTGATATTTAACTATAACATAATTTCATACTTTCAAATCTCGTTCATGACGTTTCTATGATATTGGAAGCAAACGAGCAGACGAATTTCCTGATGGTAATAAATTCACTCCGCTTAGAGACACCAAAGGTGGTAATGGTGCGTTGCCAACCTGCTGGTATGTTAGGCCTCGAGCAAAAGTAAGTTTACCGGCTACCTTACCCTCCGAACTGGAACACGTCAAGGGCAAACACTGACGTTATAGCTGCAGGAACAAGTAAGGCGTTATCTATTGAAATGTACGTGTTCCATATTATAAACAAAAATATTGCTTTCTTTACACAGAACGATTACGTTTTTGTATTAACAACTTTTGTTTTATTAGAACTTGTCAAATGTATGACTTGATGTATGATATGATTTTTGTCATCTATTAAAATTAAATTATAATATGAGAAATGTCAAATTTAGATAAAACTAGCGGCCCTACTTCGCACGGGTGTAAAATATACATATAAACCTTCCTCTTCAATCACTTTATCTATTAAAAAGCCGCATCAAAATCCGTTACGTAGTTGTATAGATTTAAGTATTCAAACGGACATAGGGACAGAGGAAGCGACTTTGTTTTAAACTATGTAGTGATAACTAGTTTTAATAATAACTAGCTGCTCCGGTGAACTTCATTCCACCCCTTCAGTTTGTAAATGAAAAAATAAAATGATGTTGTTACTTAATAGTCGAACTTTTTCCATTTATATATTTATATTAGAACCTCCCTATAAAATAGTTTCTTTTGAGCTATGAATAGCTATGAATAAATAAAAGTTCACAACGGCTTATGTCTACTTTATACGGTTAGCTCACTATAACCTATAACCTTTTTTATGCTAATCAAATTTGTTATAAAATAATGCATTATTTCCAAATGTGTTTATATTAACTTTATATTAATCTTTATCCAAATAAGTACGTTATTCATCATACGTACTTAATTCAAAACAAAATTGCACTTTACATCATTCGATTTAAATGAATATCTTAGGATCTCCTAAGTTCGCAGTTTTAAAATAACTTCTCAGCAAAATAATGATCGAGTACTGCGCGCACAATGTACAAAACCAGCGGGCAGGCTTTCACGGCTTTGATGACATTTTACATGCATATATAGCTAAAGCTCTAGGTTTAAACATAGGCTCTTTTTATAAAAATATTTTTCAATAGGGAATGAAAGTTTGTGAGAAAATTGTAGCTATTTTGACGAAGTCACGAACAAACAGCTAGTTTTGAATAATTTGAGTCTAATTTTGATAGAAAAATGATATGACTAATGGCAGACGTTAACATCTATTCCAAAGACTATTTAATACACTTAGACATTGATAATTGAACCTGCAACCTTCTAATGTCATAGGTAACTCACAAGTCTTGTTTACAGCGTTCGAATCCCGGGTCGGCCAACAAAAAGAAAGTTGGATTTTTCCAATTTTCTAATAAAAAAAAATGTTGGTCGGGATTGGAATTGTGCCCGATTGGCGATAGGCTTGCCACCTATCTCATTGTGGGACTTAGTATCTTCGGCTAGTCGTGGGTGCCTTGGTTGTACCTCTGCCTACCTCTTCGGGGATATGGGCGTGAAGATACTTTTTTTTTGTTTACAGCAAGTTGTCTGCCAAAATTATTTTTCTGAAATGCCCACCTAACAAAATAGATCGAAATGCCGAGGAAATTATCACAAAGATAATCAAAGTTGGTATCTACGTTATTTGTTCAATATAGATTGGGACAAAATGCAAGTAAGCGATATTCTTTGATTAGTTTTAGAAAGTTGGATTGAAATCGAAAGAAAATGTGTGGTAATATTTATATCTAAGTAATTCAACTTCTGAATCTTTTGATCTAATTCTTATAAAAATATTTGTCTATATGTTATTTAATTGGTTCGAAAAAAGACATTTTAACATGTTTATTTGTTATATTTTCGGTTCAATTACAATAACAATAATTTAAAGTTACAATATAACCTATAGCTAAAAATAGTCTGTTGAAGATCACAAGTATAAAATAGTTTTGAATCTTTGAAAATCGTTATGGTCGTTATATAAGTCACTACAAAGCTAATACGTAAGCAACAAATATCATAACATAATAATCTAATAAATGTTTCAAGCCAAAGATAAATTTGATATTTCGGAATTAATAAAACCGTCGCGAATTTACCGAAACATACTTTATGTTGTATGTATTTACTGAGTAAACAATAAAATTAATAAAATAAAGACTTTTAGTTATAGTTTATTAACAAAAAAATTGATACCAATATTTTAACAAAATTATAAGAGGTAACAGATAATGATATCGATAACAGAAATCAAAACAAAGGGAAGCTCTTAGGTATATATTTTTAGATAAATCAGTTTGAAGAATCTTTATAAACATGAATCACTCAAAGATGCAAGAAAAGAAGTGGTCTTAGGTCTAAGCACAATTTTCTCAGCTTTACGCCATTAGGGTACCCTCTTCGGATGTATGAAGAGCACTTGTTTACTCGTACTTACAAGAAGTACTGAGCCCCTGTTTCTTTTAGACAGATTTAAGCCTATTTTTATAATGAAGAGTATAATGAAATATAACAGCATTTTTGTTTTTTCTGAGTAATATATTTTTTTGGTATTAACATTATAAGTGTAGGACAGTGAGCTTAACATTCCAACATCGAAAGAGAAACTTTTAATTATTTTTAAAAGCTTTTATTATTATTATCATTTATTCACATTATTTCTTATTTTCTAGGTTTATACATTTAAGATAAAAAAACATATTAAAAATATAAACATGAAAAATATATTTCCAAACATGTGGATATATATTTCCAAAGTGGTCTTACAACTAAACCGTCAGTGGTCAGGGAGACAGACTGAGAAATCTCCGCACAATGCGTGCCATCCCCAAAATTGCTGCCTTCTGAATCCGTCCTTTAACCCAGGGTTGCAGAGCGAGTCTCTTAAGGTGTTGGTCGAGACTCTTCGCTATAAAACCATTTACTGACACGACTATCGGGACAATTATTGTAGAATCAACATCCCACATGTCAGTTATCTCGTGAGCCAAGTCTATGTATTTTGACAATTTTTCCTTCTCAGCTTTCACGAGGTTAACGTCACATGGAACAGTGATATCAACAAGAAAAGCCCGGCGCTCCATCCGATCTACCAGCTTGATGTCAGGCTTATTGGCGACAATAGTCCTGTCCGTGATGACAGACCGGTCCCAGTAGAGCTTTGCATGGCTATTTTCAAGAACTGGCTCCGATGTATACTTGTAGTAAGGAACTTCAAAACCGACAAGTCCATCTCGAAGAGCAAGTTGCTGGAGAATTATCTTGGCTACTTGCTTATGCCTGTGCAAGTAGTCGCCGTTAGCAAGATGAGGACAACCGGAAATAATATGTCTAATAGACTCACCAGGACGACCGCACGCTCGACATATGTCAACCGTGCCATCCCTCATGCTGTATTTCCGATAGTTATTCATCTTGATAACCTCGTCTGCAATTGCACAAGCAAAACTTTCAGTTTCACCAAAAATATCACTGAATCGTAACCAAGACGCGAACGCTAGTGTGTCGACATCAGGCCCATAAAGAACCTGATAAAATCGACCATGTAGTTCTTTGCTCTTCCATATGTTCAAGCGATCCTGAGTGGTAAGTACCATCGGTTTATGCCAGTTCTCTTTACCTAAGGAGAGCGGGGCTAATCCATTATCTACTGACACAACATCACGATGCATTTCACACTCAACCTTTAGGTTATTCTCGAAGATTTTATACTTCATGGTTTTGGAGGTTTTTGGCATTAAGGAAGCCACGTCCTCCAGATTTCCGAGGAATATACAATCTCATCACAGATGGGAGTGGATGATGCATGCGATATGTTGTCAATAGTTTACGGGCTCTTCGGTCCAGGGTATCAAGCTCTATCTGAGTCCACCTTAATATGCCAAAAGTGTATACAAAAACAGGCATCACCCAGCTGTTGAAAGCGCGAACCTTATTACCCCCTAACAAAAGGCTTTTCAACACTTTTGTCAAGCGGCCGAAGAAACGTTCAATCACCAGCTCTTTATTATTATTATTATCATTTATTTTCAATGCCTCTTATTTTCTACGTCTATACATTTAATATAAAAAAATATATATTAAAAATATAAACATAAAAAACAGGTTACCAAAAACGATGGTCTTACAACTAAACCGTCAGTGGTCAGGGCGACAGAGTGAGGAATCTCCGCATAATGTGTGCTGTCCCTAAAATTGCTGCCTTCTGAATTCGGCCCTTAACCCAGGGTAGTAGAGCGAGTCTCTTAAGATGTTGGTTGAGACTCTTCGCTATTATACCGTTTACTGACACGACTATCGGGACAATTATTGTTGAGTCAACATCCCACATGTCAGTAACCTCGTGCGTTAAGTCTATGTATTTTGTCAATTTTTCCTTCTCAGCTTTCACGTTATTCTCGAAGATTGTATACTTCATGGTTTTGGAGGTTTTTGGCATTAAGGAAGCCACGTCTTCCACATTTCCGAGTAATATACAATCTCATCACAGATGAGCGTAGATAATGCATGCGATATGTTGTCAATAGTTTACGGACTCTTCGGTCCAGGGTGTCTAGCTCTGTTTGAGTCCATCTTAATATGCCAAAGGTGTATAATAAAACAGGCATAAAAGGCTTTTCAACACTTTTGTCAAGCGACCAAAGAAACGTTCTATCAGCAGCTGTTTAACTTCCCGATCCAGTACACCTAGACCCTCTGGCATACCAAGATATTTGTAAGTTTCGGTTTCGGAGAGAGATCTGAGAGATATTGTCTCTGAAAGTTGTAAATAGTCGCTCTGTACAACCTTCCCTTTCTGCACATGTACAACCGCACATTTATCTACGCCAAATTCCATCTTAATGTCACTACTAAATGTATGTGTTACATCAAGTAGTGACTACAAGTCTGGTTTATTTGATGCATACAACTTGAAATCATCCATGTACAAAAGATGACAAATAGTCTCACCCCCTCTACGCAACCGATAACCTAGCTTTAAATCCCTTAGCAATTTACTCAAGGGATTTAAAGCCAGACAAAACCACAATGGACTCAAGCTGTCACCTTGAAAAATGCCCCGCACAATCCTTATGGGTTCGGAAATGCAAAGATTCCTTCCACCTCCTGGGAGACAAAGAGCCGTGGTCCACTGCCGCATACATGAAACCAGAAACGAGCTTAGAACTGAATCAACTTTGTACAGTTCCAACACTCGTTGCAACCATGTATGCGGTACCGAATCGTAAGCCTTTTTATAGTCAATCCAGGCGGTGGAAAGACCTTTCCGATTTCTGCGAACCTGTTGGTTAATAGCCATGTCAATGAGGAGTAGCTCCTTAGTACCACGAGACCCAACCCTACATCCATGTTGAGCAGGATCCAAAATATTATTTGCATAAAGGTTCTTATTTAATTTTGAGGTCAAAATGGATGTAAGTAGTTTATACATTGTAGGTAGGCACGTATTAGGTCTTAAGTTTTTAGGATACGTGATACTGCCGGATTTATGAAGTAAAAAGGTGACTCCTGTTGTCATAAGAGATGGGAGAGATCTAGATTCTATGGCCTCTTGGAATTGAGCAGCTAAGCGTGCGTGTGAAGAACGCGACCATTTCAGCCAAAAATTATGTATTCCGTCTGGTCCCGGACTTTTCCAATTATGTGTCAAACGGACCGCTTTCATTACGTCCTCGAGATTGACAGTAACAGCTGCCATAGGTTGTAATAATACACACGAGCGCTCAACAATGCTCATCCACTCACCACTGACATGAGCAACGGGCACGGACCAAATGCTTTTCCAAAATGGATCCCTCCCAACTCATATATACCTTTTTTTGGTCACTTTAAAATAAACGGTTCTGGCGATACCTGTTTATATGTTCTTTATAACGACGAACCCGATTTGTCCACGCACACACTTTTTGCTTCAGATAGTCAATGCGTTCTGTGACACAAGACATGTAATCGGTTGGTCTAACACCTGTGCCAGCAAAGGCTTGTGTCACATAACGCATCAGTCTCGGTCGATTGTTTCCCGATCTGAAGCAAATAAGTTTACCAATGATGACTCTAGCTGCGCTGATACGTCGTTCGATCCTATCTTGCCATGCTGGCGTATCATTAGCAGGCTGTATGTCTCGGCCAGTTTCAGGGAACCTGACACGAGATTTATTATTATTATTATCATTTATTTTCATTATCTTTATTATTATCATTATAATTATTATTCATTATTATTATTATTATTATTATTATCATTTATTTTTAATGCCTCTTATTTTCTACATCTATACATTTAATATATAAAAAAAAATATTAAAAATATAAACATAAAAAACAGGTTACCA
>NJDC01004274.1:46153-63518 GCA_002245475.1 Calephelis virginiensis
GCATAGACACGTCAAACTTATAACACAAGAAAGGGTTAAAAAGTAATGAATGCCAATATAAGTCGTTTTTATAAATATGCGCATCAACGGCACTTATTATGTCCATGTTTTATTATAAATCCTTGAGTATTGCAAGTAGTATGTACTTACTTCAACATTTGAAAATCTACTATTCGGTCATAAATACGAGTTACATTAATTGTTCTGCTATGACTTACAAAGTATTTTTGTTATATTACTACTATTATCCAAAAATAAACAATTTATGATGGAAGAAAAAATATATAAAGAATAGATACTAGGTACCTATATCATGTTTGTCGAAGCAATCGCGATTTTCATATGATGAAAGTTCGAGTTTTTACAGCCTAATTCATCTCAAAATTGGTAGGTAGTTTTACATAGCAGTTCAGGGTTAATTTCACGTTAGTCCCAAGCGGTTATCATGAGGTTTAAACTCAGATTTTATTTACAGCTTCTGTCTGTGTATTACTTTGGCTTTAATGGAAATGTTTTTTCCACACGTTTACTGTAAGCGTTGAAACTTAGTTCATATATGGAAAAAGTTTGTCCGTAAAATGGAATAAAAATAATGTCACTAAGCGAGAAAGAAATTTCTTTACATAACTTATGTAGTACGGAGATGCGATGACCCAATTGCCTGTTATTAAATTTATGGATCTCATAATTTTTTTCCTGCCCCTGTAATGTCATTGTTTGGAATTGTAAAGGTTTTTAACATGCAAGAGACTATTTGGCCTATTTTTAATCGAATTCAGAAAAAACGAGCAGGTTCTCAATTCAGCCGGTTTTTTTTTTTTTTTTCATGTATGTATACCGATTTCTCCGAGGTTTCTGAACCGATTTACGTTATCATTTTTTTGTTTGATGCGGAATAGTTTCGAATTCGTTTCATAAAAAATTGATTCATTTAGGTCTATTAGTTTTTATTTTATGAGCATTTTTAATATACCCATCCCAATGTTTATTTTTTTAAATTAAATCATATCAGCAGTAAACTAAAAAGTATTAAATAAAAATTACTACGTTAATTAAAACCGACTTCAAATCTTAAAAGTAAAAAAATAATAAAGATTTAATATTAATTATATTCTACCTATTATATTTTATGAGTGCCATTTCGACGGGTCCTACGTAAACTGGTACAAGCAGCAAAATGTCACTAACGTTTTTATGGCATCATTCGTACTTAAACAACCCATTCTTTAACTTCATGAAAAACTAATTAAAATTATTAACGCAGTTTTTTTTCTAAAGGATTCAAGTATACCATTTCAAAATTTCAACTATGTACGTTGTATAATGTTAAAGTTACACGCATTAAAACATACAAATCGCTCTCCTGTAAAGTTGTGCAACTGCATTTGTACCAGTTTACGTAGGACCCATCGATTTATAAATAGGTTTGAAGTCGGTGGCAAGACATAAACTAATAATTATATTATAAGTAAGCATTAAATTGGCTTGGTACTGATTTTAAACCTAGTGATAAATGGCACATATAAATAATAGGTAGTATGTAATTAATGTTAAATCTTTATAATTTTTTACTTTTTCGTTTGGAAGTCATTTTTAATTAAAATTGTTATTTTTATTACCTTTGGTATTATATTTAGTACAGATTTAATGAAGCCATACTGAGGCTAATGTTTAATCCTCTAACGGCTACCTACGGTTAAATTTTCCATATTGCAAATCGGAACACAGAATAGAGAACACTGATGTTATTGCGGCAAGTGTAAACAAGATTTCACAACATAAATCTGCTTAGAAACTTCTCGTACTCTGAAATTAATATTGCGGAAATATAATATGTATCCAAGATGCAGAAATGCCAGGAATTTCAGAGTTTACGGGATGTTCTTGCGAAGTTTGTGTAAATTATTCTGGGTGAAACAACATTGTTTAGAAAGGTGAACTACCATGTGTCATGACCTAGGTTTCTAGAGGATCAAACTAAGGAGGTTGTATATCTGTTTAAATATGTAACATATTTAGGTAATTAGTTGACATTTAATTTTCCGTGTTGGTCCAAGTTAATGTCCGGGTCCGTTTAGAAGAATAGACCATCTACTATCCCGCCGCAGCGCGTTAGAGGCAAGCACAGGTTTAATAGGTTAGGTAAAAAGACCACTGCTAGTAGATTGCTGAGAAGCAATTTACATGGGTACAGATCCAACGCTTTGTCTATTTCTGCCGCCTGTAGACTTGCATAACAAATCTTATATCCCGGCCTCAGGACTGCAACGCACATATAACAACTATGGTGTATATAGGCAGTTGTCTATCTTTAAAGATATTTTTTTATGATAATGGAAGGCAAACAAACAGACAGATTTCCTGATGGTAAGAAATTCATGCCGCCTAGAGATACCAAAGGTGGTAATGATCATTCATTTAGATCCTGACCGCGAGCAACATTGCTTAACATTATAGATAAATTTGATAGCATGTCAGTGATAGGTTTGACAGATATTAAAATATTTTAACTTTTTTTTTAGTTTAATTTGCCTCTTTAGGTCATGCCTTTAGGCCATGCTGCCACGTCTTCCGTATTAATTAATTCTTGTACAGTCATTAGTCACTATTTACGAAGTCACGTCAGGGTCTTCAGTAAAGCGGTGGTCACTTTACACAAGCTCACTTTGGGAGATTTGGCGGCAGCGGGGAAATTCACGATACACTCATTTCTTCATGATTATTTTATTTGTGCACTTTCACTGAACAAAATTAAACTAATTCTCACCTAAATTAACTAATTTTACTCATAATTTACACTAAATTCAATAATTGTGAAAAAACTACGACCATTCACGATGGCGCCGAAACTCCTATTTAAATTTTAATAATTTTGGATCAATAATTATCATTTTGTTTGGTATTATACTCGTAATAATGAGTTTATATGTATCAGGGGTGTAGAATCAACTTTGGTTATGTCCTCCGAGAATAATTTTACAGTATTTTAAAAATACTATTGCTTTAATGCTACTTATTTAGATTATATAAATGGAAAGTAACTAGCCGATTTAATTCATACCACTCCCTCCGTCCGTATTATATCAGAAAGTTAAAATTTGTTCAAAACCTAACCTAACCTAACCACATTGGTTCCCAAACACTGGACAAAACCAAGTTTGTTACCAAAAACCAACATTGATACCAACATGTTACAAAGGGCCGAATTAAGAGGTAACGATTCTATAAAATAATCGATAATATATCTCTACGGCGTAGGGCGACACAACATTTTAAAATAATTGCATCTTGGTAGGATTTTGACAGTATCTTATAAAATGCCGAATGAAACTTTACAACACAGCACGTGTTATTTGATTATACTCAAATACTTTGGTTTTTTGTTCACAGTGTGGTAGTTTTGGTAAATACTATAAAGAATACCTAAAACAGTATAAAATTTGTTTGTTAGGAATAGAAATATCAACTTTTATCTACCAAATCATTATTTAAAAAGTGGAAAAACCGTAGTGGATCTACAATTAACCCATTACAAGTAAAAAGACTAGGTTTTTCTTGGAGTTTGTAAAAAAACCCAAGCCTACGCAAAAAACTTATATTACGTATTTTTAGTACGTATGTTTGGAGAACTAAAAAATCAAGTATGAAAATGTTCAGTCCGTGCTTTTAAAAAATAACAAAGTAAGACATAGTGTTTGATCAAGGTGCGAATATTGTTGGTTCGAAATGGAACGCCACTATTTATTATTTTTCTACCATTTTTTGAGCAAAGTGACAGCGACCGAGGCTTAAGAGGCCGCCGCCCCCCACTATTCCGCTAAAGACAGCTATGAGACAAGGAGCTATTCCTTTGCTTCCGGATAATCCTTACCAAAGACTTTCTTCGTCCGTGACGAATCCCTGATTGGCCAAGTAAGAGTGCCGTGCATCCTGCTAAAAGCTGAGGGACCGGATCTGAGCCAAGAGAGGAAGAAAATAAGGTTAGTGGTTGTGTTTATTTTGAGTTACTTGTTCGCACAGTGATCTTAGGACTCGTCAGTAATTATAAAATTAACATCAATTTACAGTCCACAATAATACATTTTTTCATGAATTAATAAGTTACCAGCGCCGGTTGTTTTATGCAACACATAGTCATATGTAATTATTATACCTTATTATTAATGACCTTTCTTAGAAAGGGTCACAGTTCGGCCCTGGAAATTCCAACTTACCGGTGTTTTTTCGCTTGATTCATTTACCATTTAACGGGTTGTGCAGTCCTTTTCCTTAAATTGTTTCTATCCACCATGCTAGGAAAACTATCCATGTTGATGAATCACAATAGCTAACACACTTTTATCTATTATTTTTATTTATTTATTACAAAAAGCAAGAGCATGATAACGGTCAATTTTACGAGCAGACATTACTGTTTTACTTCAAATGGCACCCTCTGATTGGTTCATATGGACAAACCCAGCTTTCATACTCACTTGAAAGGGACGTAACTAAGTTTGATTCGAAACAATACTTTCAAATCCAATTTTGCCGTAATTGAACCATGTTTGGTAACAAATGATTTTTTTGAGGTGACATGTGGTCCCGAAATTGAATCGTTGCCATTAAAAAAGTATTTTCGATTTTTTGTGGACACAACCAATTTTGATTTTATACCCCTGATATGTAGGATATAATACCAGACACACACACACACACACACACACACACACACACACACATACAAGCACACACGCGCGCTTGAATACTCTAAGTTTTTTATGTATTAATGATAAATATCTATTCATCGACCATACATCCCAATGTATGATCGATGTATCTAGTATTTTCAAAAGTAGTCACGATTAGCCAAAGATACGTAGCTTTATGACTGCTAACACTGGACGACCAATCCACAAAATCGATCAAAATTAAAGCTTATTAATGTTACAGAAACAGAATTTAAAAAAAATGATGATTTGGAAACGTATTACGGTTTGGAGGGTGAGTTAAACTTAAACCGGTAAATTTGCCGGCTAAACTAGCAATGATATTGGAAGACAAACTAGCAGACGGATTTCCTGATGGTAAAAAATTCAAGCAGCCTACATACAATACAGTTTGAAATGGTGCGTTGCCAACCTGAGGTCAGGATGCTAGGCCTCGAGCAAAAGTAAGTTTACCGGCTACCTAACCGTCCAAACCGAAATACCTCATGCCGTTACGGTGGCAGGAATAGGTAAGGCGGTGGTACCAATCCCGGTAAGTTGCTGCGAAACTTTACCACCTAGTCAAGTCTTACGGTGTTAGTGACGGTGGGCCTATGCTCGCCTTTTACGAGCTGCCTGTTAGGAAGGCAGATGGTCTATCCTGCAAAGGAGCCCTGACCAAGACGGCGACAATATTTTATTATTTATTTAATTAATTGTTTATTATACTTTATAACACATGTGAGACATAACAGTTAAAGCACAAAAGAATACTAGTATAACTGAACTAGTCTAAATATACATATTAATTACAACTATATAGATAAGGCCTTTATAAGTAAGTGTTCAAAATTGTACCTGCATATTTAGAAAAAAATCTGTCACAAAATAAATGTATTCTAGCATAATAATTTCATATTTACTTGCTAAAACAAAGACCGGTGTTTTTACGTTTTCAGATACGTATTCCGTGCCCCTTGTTGAAATATCGTTATTCGAGAAAACATGGTTAACAAATTTTATAACAAAGTTAGGAAAATGCAATATATTTCGTAAACCGCTGCAAATTCCTGTAAGATCATATTTTAGTTGAACAGTTCATTCCGTTAATTTCAACTTGCTTTGCGGTTGTTCTCACAACAAAGAAATACTTGCTCGCTAAGTGTAGTAGCCACCAAGTAGGATGTCACGGTGTTGGTGAAGGTAAGCCTATGCTCGCCTTTTACGAGCTGCCTGGCAGGAAGTCAGATGGTCTATTCTGTAAAGGAGCCCGGACCAACCCGAAGAAAAGTGTGCTTATTCGCTGCCTTCTCCTCCGTTCTCTCGTTATTTTTATTTATATTGTGCAAGCCAACTGGCTAGTCTACTCTCTGAACCTAAATAGAACAGAGTGATTACGGAAGGAGGAATAGATAAGGCTATAGTTACGAGACACAATTTATTGCGATAGATATCCCAACCAGTTGCACCTTACTACCAGTGACCTTTTTTTGATATTGGAAGGCAAACAAGCTGACGGATTTAGTGATGGTAAGAAATTTACACCGCCTAGAGTCACCAAAGGTGGTACTGGTGCATTGCCAGCCTAAAGGCCAATCAACCTTGTCCATAATGACCAATTTAACCAGTGTTTTTTTAACCGTGTAAAAAAACGAGGAGGTTCTCAATTCAGCCGGTGAATTTTTTATGTATGTACACCGATTTAACCGTGGTTTCTGAACCGATTTACCTAATTTTTTTTGTTTGATCCGGAATAGTTTCGAATTGATCCCATAAAAATTTGATATAGATAGGCCCATTCGTTTTTATTTTATGAGTATTTTTTACATATTTTCACCTATCCTGATGTTTATAACTAACATGACGTTTATAAAAAACTTAAAAGTATTACATTGGATTGGCACCGACTTTACACGTATTGGTAAATAGCACATATAAGTAATAGGTAGTATATAATTAATATTAAATATTTATTATTTTTTACTTTTTAGTTTTGAAGTCAGCTTTAATTAACGTTGTTGTTTTTATACTTAGTAGACTCGGATAAGCACACACAATGTAGGAGATGAACGTAATATAGCTCTAGTAACGGCACGTTGCGACGGCCGGTATGCAACAATACGATAATGAAGTGAATGTTAATTTAGTACCCTAATAATATAATTGCGAAAGTTTGTGAGTATGTATATATGGATATTACTCTTTCACTTTCGAATGGATAAACTGATTTGGCTGAAACTTGGAACACAAATAGATTGTGATCTGGATAAACACATATTAATATACTTTTAATCCGATCGCACAACGGGTTTCTGTGCAAACGCAGGCGAAGCCGCAGGCAGCAGCCAGTAGATAGTAATTTAACTTATATGAGAAGTATTAACTCATTAGTGTGAGTACACATTGTAGGCACGAAAATTTTAAGATGTACGATAGACTGTTTTTTAGTTCATGTACGCAGTATAAATACAAAAGAAAAGTTGACAATCGTTAGACTTAAATATGCAGTTTTTGTGGGGATTGGATAATTTTGTCTATGAGACGTTTTGTTGTAAGTGTGCGCGTATTCGAAAGTTTCATAATGATTATAATAATAATAATCGTAATTCGTAAAAACAACGAATAACGAATCACAGACGCTAATGGAGCGGGAATAGATATAGCGGCCGAAACATGTTGCTGCGTAGCACCCGACCATATCTGAAGTTTTCAAACTTATTTTTTTTATTTTTGGATAACATTTAAGATAATCTTATAGAAAAAAGTAGGTGGACTACCCTACTTCTAGAATAACAGAAAAACCAAATAGAAAAGGCTGAAAATCGTATATTGAAGAAAACAAATATCTTAACACAAATAACTAATAGTTAAAACACTACGACCAAATTTACAAGATTATATTTTTAGCAGCCAAGTCACAAAGGCGGTCTTATCATTAATAAGGGATCTCTCACATAACGTCTTAACATAAAAGTATGACATAGTTACATGTTATATTATTGAATTATTAACAGTTGGGATTTTTAGTTAATAGTTTGTTATATAACTATTATCTTGACTACAATTATTTGATTGTTTAATAAATGTCAAATAAGTTACGTGTCTTTTAAATACCACATCTTTATCATTAAAAAAGTTAAAGTTGGATATCGATATCGACAAAATAATTTAACTAAATTTGTATAAATTGATTGGGACTGTTTCGGTTTGTTCCATTTTGTTTTACGTTCGATTTTGTTTATAACTCAAATCTCTGGCTGCACATTCTCAAATAACTTGCTGTGATTGGTCAAGCGTAACGACACTCGGAATATTCCACTGATTGGAATTAATGATTTCACTAGTAATTCACAATCACAAATTTCATCCGGCTAAATAAATATCAGCAATAAACTCGTACTTATTGATAAACTAGTTTGTACTCGCGGATTTTCGCACTTTGGAATCTATACTTGCACACACACTCATTTGCATACCTACACACATTTTTTTATAGTAAACACTGTATTTCTCCACTATACTATTGGATAAGTACAAGTGTTTACTATAAAAAAGTGTGTTTTTCACCTTGCATTGCAACTTTTTAATTTTCCTTTAAATAATTTTGTTTCTCAATTTAAAGTATCATCATGCCCATATTCCATAAGAGGTTGGCAAAGGCACAACTAGGGCACCCACGACTAGGTGAAGACATTAAATCCCACAATGTTATAGCTGGCAAGCCTATCGCCAACCAGGCACAAATCCAATCCCAAGCAACGTTATTTTTATTAGAAAATTTAAAATATATATATTTCAAATTTTTTTTGGTTGCCAGACCCGGCGATCGAACCCCGGACCAGACGAAGTCGAGTCCGACGCCGGACTGCTAGACCGCTAAAATATCCAGCTACACATTCTAAAATCACTTTGTTCTGATTGGTTACACCTCACACGTAACGCTACATGAAAGATACCTTTTATTGCAAATTATTAATTAGAGTAGTAAATCATAAGCCAAATTATTATCATCAATGAACCTTGAAGTACATTAGTACTATTTAAATTATGCGCTTCAGCTATGTTCGTCAAGCCTCGGAAATCCGAATGTATTTTAAAGATATCTATATAGAGTTGTTATTACACATAATTAATCATTTCTGTAAAATTTATATTAGGTCAGGCAATTTAAAAATAAAACTATAAAATTTAAAAAGAGTAAAAAGTGTAAAGCCGAAGTGAATAATTTAAATAGTAGTACTGTAAATTTGTATTTATTAGTTAACTAGTTATTGTGACTTCGCTATTGTCCTTAAATTATTTTTGGTAAATCGTAATTTGTTTACATTTAAATCTACGGCTGCATAGCTCGAAACAACTTGCTTTGATAGGCCACGCGTTACAATACGCAAAACATTCCACTAACATCATATTAATGATTTTACCATTCATACGGTCTAATAAATATCACCAATGAACCATGAACTATATTCTAATTTAGTGACTAAGCTTTGGGCATAACCAATTTTAATTAGATATGACTTACATTTTATTGAACTCTTGTTAATAATCCCTATTAGGAAGGTATGACCCCGCACAGGGATGGAAAGCATCTTACTAGACAACCAAGAACTATGTCTTAAGAAGTACAACGGAAAAGCGCTCTAAGTTGAGAAAAAACTTTTTCTCAACCTTGGGGTTGAGATAGGGTAAACAAATGGGGTTAAGAAATTGTGATACCACGATGTAGTATATAAGAGTAAAAATTCACGGCGTGGTTTTCACCCGCACCCGCCGAGTTTGCTGGCCCGCGGCATCTGAAGAATGTAGAATTATATGCAAAAAGTAAGAGCAAATTTTAAAACGCGTTTCACACCCGCAGAGGCCGCGGTCAGAAAATCTGTTTTTTTTTTGTAAGAGGCAACCCAATTAGCATCAAGGCATCCGTGAGCTTCGCTGTCTTATCACAAACAAAAAATTATATGAAATTGTCATATCAATGGTTGACGGCCAAAAAGGGCTAACCGCCACTTTCTGAACTTTCCAGGAGGGCAGTTTAAAGTTGAAAAGAGAAAAAAAATATAAATTAAACTATTACACCGAAAGACTTCGAAATTTAACCATACTGGGGTTTTTAAATATTTCTCTACAAAATGATATTATTAATTACATACAAAAATCCCATTAATAGCCATTTAATGTCGCTTACCTTCAAATGTTTTTAATTTTACAAACAGGAAGAACGGCGGCAATTAAAAATTCACTTCCAGCTATTTTATATTTTAAGTGCTGATTTGGTTTATTTGCTTTTAAGAAAAAAGGCAAAATTATTATTTTTATATTCCTTAAGGATCGCCGAAATGATATAACCGGTTATTGACTTACGCCTGATTAGCAGAAAAAATGTACTAACTAAAAAACGACGAGGGTTTACGTAGTTCAAAAGTTACTAATTAATAAAATGTGCACGCAGATACCTAGGATATTTAGTAAAAAAAGGTAAATTTCGCAAACTAGTCTATCATCTCTTAAAATCATTGAAACTAATAATTTAACTTTGTGTTACAGAACTAAAAAAATGTTAAATTTTATAAACAAATGAACATGACATCAATGTGTTAACTATCAAACTACAACAATAACATAGTGTCGAAAAACATGAATACGAATACATACTAAATTCTAAAACAATTATCACAACAATTTGTCAACTATGGAATCAAATTAAAATTATACAACATTACTCTACAGCACGATAAAGCTCAATTAATAATATTATATATTTTAAAAGTTTACCTACATATAAACTAATGAACCAATAAAGTAAGTTAAATGAAAGCTTGTAAAAATATGGAAACCCATCAAATATGCGTGCTATGTTCCCGGCATATTAATCCGTGAGCCAAATTAAAACGTGAAACTGGGCCGAGTCACGCCCTCGTGAATTGGAGGAGACAAATGAGCGTTGCCCACTGTACGTTGGATTTACGTGTCGCGAGTGTAAATTAACCAACATTTAATTACATAGAGGTTGTATCGTTTTAAAGTTATTTTTAAGTTAAGACTAGCTATTCCGGCGAACTTCGTTACACCCGTTCAGTTTGCATGGGAAAAATTAAAATGTTTATTTTCAAACTGGATATGAAGTATAGTATGTCCGTCTCCTGGTTTTAAGCTACCTCTTTATAAATTTTCAGCCAAATCGTTTTAGCCATTCTTGAGCTATAAATAGTGTAACTAATATGAATTTCTTTTATATATATAGATTAGCTGTTCCGTCAAACTTCGTTGCATCCATTCAGGGTTTATGAGAAAATAATAATGCTGTTTTTCCTAGTTTTCTTGAAGTCAAAAAGGATAAAAGGATAAAAGTATCCTATGTCCTTGTCCTGGTTATAAGCCGTTCTTGATTTATAAATAGTGTTATATCTTTCTTTAACTGTACTAAAGTAGCAAGTATCTTCACGCCCATATCCCGAAAGGGGTTGGCAGAGGTACAACTATGAATAGCCGAAGACACTAAGTCTCATAATGTGCACAACAGTAAGTATCCAATGCTGGGTAACATTATTTATATTAGTATCTTCACGCCCATATCCCCGAAGAGGTAGGCAGAGGTACAACCAAGGCACCCACGACTAGCCGAATACACTAAGTCCCACAATGTGATAGGTGGCAAGCCTATCGCCAACCAGGCACATTTCCAATTCCAATTTATTTATATTAGAAAATTGATAATGCAGATTTTCTATTTTCTTTTGTTTAAAAGAAAATTGTTGCTCGGGTTAGGATATGCCCGGTTGGCGATAGGCTTGTCACTTATCACATTGTGGGATTTAGTATCTTTGGCTAGTCGTGGGTGCCCTGGTTGTGCCTCTGCCTACCTCTTCGTGGATATGGGCGTGGAGATACTTTTGTTGCCCAAACCGGGGATCGAAACAGGACTTCAAGAAGTCAAATTTGACGCGGCACTACTAGACCACAGATGCGATGACTATACCGTATATTTACACCCCGGCCACAGGTCAGCGGCATTTTAGCAACTATGGTGTATATAGGCTCAGTTGTCTCTTACCATAAGGATACCCGCGTACCTGTTTCCTAATGTTATTACATCAAAACGCTATGGTGTTTTTAAGGTCAAAATGTCTAAATATTTTGTCAGTTTTACATGGCGAAAAGAAACTTATTATAAACTTATATGTTTTATTTTAAAGTTGGAAGCCTTAGTGATCGCAGCTTTTCCTATACATATATAATTCTTTTGTTCGTATGTTTGTGACGGAACTCTTTCTAGACGACTGGACCGATGTTGATGAAACTTTTTGTGTGTGTTCAAGGGAATTCAAGAATATTTTGGATTCACAATTTGGTCTCCGGGAAAATATTTTTTAATTATTTTTTTTTTCATAAAAAGTAGTTGTCGATTTTGGAATGTTTCACATCGGATCCGACAGACTGCGCTACTGTCGAAGCATTAATGTCAAGCGATACGAGGGTTGCTGGGTCAGCTAGTATATATATAAAAATCAATGCCACTTTTCATTGTAATTTTATAACTCAAGAAAGGGCTCACCTATCCACACCAAATGTTTAGGCTTTGTTCGGGCTATTTAGTAGATGGTTTATGTGAAGTTTGTTTAAAATCGGTCAAGCAGTTCTTCATTTATAACATTTATTATTACAAATGAATTCAATAAATGGCGGATCATTTTGTTAATGGGTATTTTTCAGTCAAATTGAATTTTTTTCAGATGGGGATTGTGCTATCATATTGAAACTTTTTTCAGTTTTATTTTCTTTTTTTGTTTCGTTGTGTTATGACATTCAATCATTTACGTAGCAAAACACGCACAGGGCCGCTAGTTTTTTTTATAATTTGCTAAAGTTATTTGTTTGTTTAACCCTGTTGACATTGAAATTATTCATTTCGTTAGAAAAGCATTAAGCTTTTGGTTTCTAAACTTTTATCGAAAGTACAATATACTATAACTAATTTAATATCACGATTCTACAGGGTCTAAGAAACAAATTGTAGAAATCATAGATTTAATTACCAAATATGCATCCTGGCACAATAATATGTGATTCACATTATACCATAAAACTGTGCGGAGTCACGCTTTTGTGAATTGGAGAAGACAAATGGCCGCTGTCCACTGTACGTCTGATTTACGTGTCTTGGGCATAAATAGAGCAATTACATCACATGTAGGCTACATTATTTGTGCATTTAAAAAAATGTTTGTTAAAAAAGACATTCGTGGAGATTCAGTTTATATATCAGAAATATATGTTATGTTTGAAGTAAAAGCTTCTTTAGCGGCGTTGCGCACTTTTTTGGAATGGGTAAAAAGTTCTAAACTCGCGTCAGGACATGTGACCTGATCGAAAATTCGTATAACGGCGCAGGGCGCTTTCGTGAATGTTCGTGTTATCATGTTTGTGTACGATAGCGCAATAAATTAATATTGTATTCTACCACATAAGAAACAGTACTTTCATACTGATAGTTAAAGCAATTCGTGCAAAATTATTAGCTTAAACGCTAATATTCAAGTGTTAATTTCTGTCGGCACTCCTGGAGTGCAACCCGTTTTTTTATTAAATATTTTCTCTCTCTCTCTCTCTCTCTCTCTCTCTCTCTCTCTCTTCTGAATTTCGATGAGGATTTTTGTTTGTAAGCTGACATGATCTGTACAGTCCTCCACGTCACGGATTTGTTTTGTAAAATAAAAATAAAAAAAAAAAGTTATGTAAAATTTTGAATTTTATTACTGTCATTCTTTGATATTATCAATTCTTGTAATTTATACAGATACGTTTATTACTTTAATCCTCACAAAGTGAAATTGTTCGGTTGCCTCTGTGGTGTGCATTTGACTACAAGAGGTTCCGGGTTCGATGCTGGCAATCCTCGGGCAAGAAAAAAAAGTGTTTGTTTGTCCTGCTCTTTCAAACTGTACTTTTTGCTTAAATACAGTTATTCCTTTTTTATTATGTATATTTTATTTATAAAGACTTTTTGTCGCGGCTTCGCCAAGGTTATTTGTTTATAATAGGTATATGAATAAACTATATAATATACGTTTTTAACGCTAGGTGAAAGACATGCTAGCTGCATGATGAAGTTATAGATCCCAAGGAAAGTATAGATTCAAAATCACAATGAAATGGATACCTCACAAAATTGAAATTAAATTATTTAGTTTAGTTTTAGTAGTAATTTTGACTTCTTCCTAATTCATCATGCAAAGTGATCGTATAATTAATAAAACAAGTATTTAAGGTGGGACATCCCTGACATGTTTAACCAATTAAAATGTGAAACTGGGCCAAGTTGCACCTTCGTGAAGGAGATTGTAAATGAGCATTGCCCACTATACGGACAATTTACATGTTGCGGATATAAATTAAACATTACGTTCTGGTTTAACGGCGTCGATAAGATTTTCTATTAATTTCCTTACTGCAACAACGTGTTATATCAACCTTTGGTGCAAAATGAGACGTTTTCATCACCCCTGAAAACGAAAACAAGGGCGTGTTGACGTGTTTGTGCGTCCGTGTGTGTGCATGCGTGCGTGTGTGTGGGTCATTTGAATTTTGTACAACTTTTATTTATCCATTTAGTACTTTGTTCCACATGAAAATCAAAAATGTACTAGAAACAAGAATTATAAATGCACAACAAGCGAGCTTATCTCTATGTACAGAATTTTAACCACAAATTGTACAAAAAAAATGAACTTAAAACAACATATTATTACATATCATCATAATCATCATCATCATCAGCCGGAGGACGTCCACTGCTGGACATAGGCCTCCCACAAAGAGCGCAACAAGTCACGTTAACAAGTTGCTTGTAATCAGCGATTCCCCTCGACCTTAAACAGATCATCAGTCTACCGGGTTGGCGGTCGTCCAACACTACGTCCTCCGGTGCTTTTTTTATTGGAATAACTAATGTGTTGCCAACCTCGAGGTTTTTACAACTTCACCGGGCTTTGTGGGCCGAGCAGAGTGCTCAGCCCGAGACATCATTATTTAGATGGATTGGACTGTTCCCTACAACGCCAGCAACAAGGGCTGTCCCCCGGGAGACCGTACCTCGACTTGGTGCTGCGTTCTGGTTACTGGGTTGACTAGGTGGAGGAATAATGGCGGCTCGTCGCTCGGCGTTAGGCGCCGGGCGCAAGAGAGGTCTTCGTCGCCTAGACCGGCGGCGACGGTGTAGTGTAGTGACTTGTGAATTTGTGTTCCGGTTTGGATTGGGAGGGAGGCTCGCGTTTGCCGCGGTTATTGGATCCAGTGGATCCGATAACACGCGACGGGGTCTCCTAAGTTTGGCGGGCGCGTTTGCGGCCGGTGTGTAGTCACACGCGGGTGCTAACACCGGGTTGGGGTGGGCAGCCGTTATTTCAAAGTAGCGTTCCGATACTTCTTTGAAATGCTGCGCTATTGTAGGCCTCGTTGCGCACGTACCACGGACAAATGGTGGCAGTACGCATGAACCTATTTTGAACTACTTGTAGCTTTTTAAGATGGGGCGGGTACGTATGTGCGAAGGAAGGCTACACTTGCATAAGCTAAGATTGGCCTGACACATGTTTTGTAAAGTGTCACCTTGTTACGAAGTGACATTTGACTGTCTTTGTTAATTAAATAATAGAGGCGGCTAAGTACGTACTTAGCTTTGTTAGTTACACGTGATACGTGCGATTTGAACGACATCTGATTGTCTAGAATAACCCCTAGGTATTTTGTTGATTTTTCCCAGGGAATTACTCTATCGAACATTTTGATGGTACCCGGATTGCGATAGGGTCTCATCCGTTCGAATGGTCTAGTGCCCCGATTGAAGTAAACCGCTGCACTTTTATCGGGGTTTACTTCTATACGCCACTTCCTGAAACAGTCGCCCAGGAGAGTGGCCGCACTACGTAGGATTCTATCCTCCTCCTCCGGTGCGTGCGAGAACCTTCCTTCCCCATCGGTTGTCGGTTCTGCGAGCAATGTGGCCTGCCCATTCCCACTTCAGCTTGCTGCCTTTCTGACCGAATTACCGAATCACCGAATTACGGATGATGTTTCGCAGAGAAACACCAAGCATAGCTCTCTCCATACTATGCTGAGCGACTCTAAGCTTCTTTAAGAGGCCCATATTTAACGGCCAAGTCTTAATTCCGTATGTCATCCTCGGTAACTCACACTGGTCGAAAACTTTCGACTTCAATAAATTACGATGTATAAATATAAAATAAAAAAAAATAGTATAAATCGCGATCTTTAAATTTTCAACGCAAATATCAAAGAGTGCGTATAGAAAAGTGTATTTAAAATCAAGTCTTTAAATACAATATTACTGACATGTTAAACCACGAGCCAAATTAAAATGTGAAACTAGGCCAAGTTGCACCCTCGTGAAGGAGATAAATGAGCATTGCCCACTATACGTACAATTTACGTGATGCGGATATAAATTAAATTGATTACGCTGTGGTTTAACGGCGTAGATGAGATTTTTTATTTAATTTCCGTTTTGCATTTTTTTCTTTTAAACACTTAGGCATTTAATATTTCTTAACTTAAATCGTTACCGACTAAGACTGAAAACTCACGGAGCAAATTTTAATCGCGCCCGCAGCGGTTGCGGTTCTGCGATTTATATCAAAACTCAAGAGACAGGTAATTTTTCCCGCAGCCGCTGCGGTTGAAATTATCGCCCGCAAACTTGGCGGTTGAATATCGCGCGGCCGGCGGTTGCGGTTAAATAGTCAGTACAAATAGTATAAAATGGTCGCCCGCCAAGCGAACGCAGAGCGCGCGGTCGCAACCCGCCGAAGCGGCGGCGACAGATCGCCGCCCGCACGGTTAACGGGCAGACGACGGCTCGCGGGAACAGCAAACATCCACAGGCGCTGCGGGTCTAATCTACATTCTACGGAGTATGCGGAATCGCAACCGCCGCGGCCGCGGGTAAAAACCGCGCCGTGAGTTCTTAGGCTAAGACTGGATTTCACCGCCGAATTTAAACGCGGTCAACGTAAACACGCGTTTAGTAAATAGTCAAGAGTGTCAAACATGTCAATTGTATCGTCAAAAAATATGTCAAAATAATTTACTATCAAACTAATTTACGTGACAAGTAGATTCTCAGGGGATTTAAATAAGAATTTTGCCAATTTTAAAAGAGCATTCGTTTATATTAAGGAATCATAACCAATAATTGAATTCGTATATAGTGAACCCAGTTTTACTAAATTCGGGTTTCAATATGATGGTGAAACCAGTCTTTAAAGAACGAATGACTGAAAATACATTATTGTGCTTCAATCATTACAATTCTTAATTGTTAAGAGGATTAAAGACAACTCAGATGTTATAGGTGGGTCAACCTCTGGAACAATCATGAAAAAGCGTATTTATTCTTAAAAGGTCGGCAATGTATTGCGAACTCCTTGTATCGCGAAAGTCCGAGGGCGATAATTACATTTTGAATGTGAAAGGTCAGACACTAAGCACACGGGTCTCCTAACGTTAAGAGACAACTGTGGCCTATAGGCACCTAGATGTTATGGGTGTGTCACTGATATAATGTAGATATAATAACTTTATTAATATTGTAAGCATATTTTAAAAATGAGAAAAAAAAGACAGGGTTCGCTGAGTTGCTTGTCAGATATTCTCAGTGT
>NJDC01004278.1:9855-31563 GCA_002245475.1 Calephelis virginiensis
TAAAAACGCATATTTTTTAAAACCTATTCTCAAATATAAACGTGTTAAAACGTGTAAAAATTACTCGTTCTTATACATTGGCGTTTCGATCCTACTGCAAAGTCAACTCGTGCCCACTTTGTACGAGTTGACTTCAGTAACTTTTCTCGTGACCACGTTTCTCTGATGCGTTTTAATCCGTTTTAAGTCATCTGATTTTGACTTACGGCGAATATATTATATATAATTCACAATATATCTGAGCAACGTATTTTTATTTTAGCACTTGCCCTGTGCTTGGGATAAATTTTCTATAAATTTTAAAGAAAGAAAAAATTTTGCCCCAGACAGGATTTGAACCTGTAACCTTTCGTCTCAAGCCGACGAATGCTCTAACCAATTGAGCTACTGAGGATTCAAGTCCCGTGGCGAAATTTTTAATTCCTTTCTAACCCGTTAACGCGGGTAGTTATGTCCTATAGATACACAATTCTCAGTTCTCAGTAGCTCAATTGGTTAGAGCATTCGTCGGCTTGAGACGAAAGGTTACAGGTTCAAATCCTGTCTGGGGCGAAATTTTTTCTTTCTTTAAAATTTATAGAAAATATATCTGAGATTAGGGACTAGATTAGATTTGCCAGTTGCCAGGTAACCGCTGTTATTTTTCAATAATTAACAAAAATATCTTAGCAACAAATCTCTAGTAGGGTTATCTATGTCTTTAAGTTATAAAAACTTGGCCGTTAATGATCTTGAATATCCCTGACCAAATTACATAAACTGAACCCAACAGTAAGCGAATTATACGCTTATATTAGGTGTAAAACGATACTAAATCTACATATTTCATTTACTGTTTTCCTTTAACCTATTGTAGGCATTTTTTTCATTAGAGATAGTCTCGCCTTTTGTACGTAGGTTTATTTTAGTCTTAAGTTTTTCTGTAATTTCTGTAGTGTACAATAAAGAGTTAATAATTATACTACTACTTGGGAATACTTAAATACATACCAGAATAAATTTAAAAACATCCAGACCAAGAAATGTTCATGCAAATAGCTGCTCTCGTCGGAAATCAAATGATCATCGCGGTTAATCAGTGGCGTGTTCGCTAACCTTTCAATCAACGAGGCGGTTAATAAATTAGTGAATGGCCTGTAATTTTAACCAACAGATAATATTTCTCAGTGTTTCCTTTCCATTGTCGAAATGTTAAGGCATTTGATCAAATGTTGTCAATTGGATTAAACTACAATATTTGCGCTGTATCATAATACTTTATAATATGTGCGCTACAGCATGGTGCAGGTGACAGCTGCCTGTTTGACTTTGAAGTCTGTCAAGACCACATGCCTTGGGATGTGAAGTTATTCCAATTCATTTTTATCGATAACGATTGTCGCAGCATAAATCTGTAAAAGTTAAAATTTTCAGGTCCATACCGGTTCCGGGAGCACCGCCGACATGTAAACGTGACGTGGCACCCTGAGAAAGGCTCAGTTTCCTACCGCACTCAAAGAACTTGGTACTTCGATGAGTCCAGCAACGTAACCCTAAAGGATAACATTACAATGCTTAATATCATTGCTGCTGTAAGTTCGTTTTTTTTGGTCATTTTAGTATAAGACAAGCATAAGCACACGGCTTTCCTGATATTAGGAAATACTGTGGGATATAGACACCACAGATGTTAGTGTAGAGTGGTATATAACCCACTTAATAGAAGAACAAAATTGACAGAGAACAGAATTTCGGGGTTTTAAGATTTGGGTATTAGAAATTCGCACACAAATTCGAATAACACACACAAACAAACATATTGATGATAACGATAAAAGATCACAGATGGCGCAAAAACTATAGGTATTTATGAAGATTGGAAACAATGTAGTTTTTCCTAATAAATCAAGATGACATCCTTTTAAAAAAATATTAAAATTTGTTAGGGTCGGATTTCGACCTTAAGCTATAATTTGAAAGAAAAAAAATTAAATTGGTCGAAGTGAAATTCTAGTCTAAATAGTTTACTTCCGGTTTTGAATAGGCAAAAAAACCTTTTTTTTATTTTTATTTATTCTCAAAAATAACAGTTTTTTCTTAATATGTATCGGCTATGTAAATTATTTTACTTAAATTTGTTATATTCAAAATAAAAACGACGGGAGTGCCGGTAGAAGTGAAAACTTGAATATTAACGTTGTGCATTTTTGATATTTTCGAATGGTAAGGGAATAATTTTGCACGGATTGCTTCAATTATCAATATAAAAGTACTATCATTTATGGGGTAGAATGCAATATTCATATCATTCATTCATTTAAAATACTCCGCGTTAATACTTTACTTTTTGTCACTCTACGTACCTACTTACTACGTATCTAGTACGAGATAACTTCACCAGCCAGCGCATGCGATTGCGATTGCGATGCTATAACCATGCATTTTGTATTTTAGTCGGACAGAAATTATATTTCTCTTTTAATTTTAAAACAGGTACCTCGTAAATGGAAAGTGCTTTTGATTCCTAACACTCTCTCAAAATTAGGCTGGCCCTTTAAATGTTACCCAAAACAACTAAGTTTCAACTGCGTATACTCATTAGTTTAGGAGTAAAACGGTTGTGACTTACGGACAGCCATGTCAAATCTAAATGAGTACTATTTTCTATGAGGGTACATATTTTGACATTCTGATACCGAACCCTGATAAATGATTTAAAATCTGATTATGCTAGTAAAAGGTTATGAATCATAGTTAACAAAAATGCATGTCAAATTCGAGGGATATTTTTGTCAGTTAAAAATAAGTTCATTTTCAAAAGGATAGGTAAATCGGCTTTAAAGGGCTTATTAGGACTTATACGCTTACGTTCATTTATCAGGATCATAGACTTCATTTATTCGGATTCAGAACATTTAAATTCAGGTTTATAAGCTTACCAAACGTTATTAAAAGTTTGGTCACCCTTCTCTCTCGTTAAAACAATTTATAAAGCAAAATTATATATCTAGTTTCAACTTTACAGAACCAATTACGAAATCCTATTATCCTATTAATATTAATATTATGAATGCGAAATTTTGTCTGTTTGTTTGTTTGTCACTCTTTCACGCAAAAACTGCTTAATTGATTTTCATGAAATTTGGTACACACGTTGAGGGTAACTTGTATTAACACATAGGATAGTTCGTATCCCGAAATAATTTTCCAGTGGGACCACACGGGCAAATCCGCGGGCAAAAGTTAGTTATTAATATATTAGTATGACTTGAACGCACCTTTAACATTAATGGCGTACTAGACCACTGTTGGGTTACCATCAAAAGAGACGTATGTTTGTTTGTCGTCTTATCAAATAGAAACTTATGGTAAAGCCTATTTGCGCCGCCATAATGTCATTGTTCGCCTTTGTCGTGTTCCATTGTGAGGAAATTGGTAGCTTTTCATGAAATCGCTGGGAAATCTCCATCTATATAATATAAAGGATATTTTATAAACATAGTAAACCAAAATTTTATTGAATAAAATAAAAATTGTAAATTAAAATAAACGGTCCACGGTCTTTCTAACGTGAAAATGTGTTGCCAAATTATAACATCAAATTTCCTTGTTATTTTGAGAAAATGTTAGGGTAAAAGACAAAAGAATCCAATCTCTACAAGGCTATTTTTAGGGTTTCCCTAATTTTAAGCAAAAGAAACATTTTATTCAAAATGAGGCAAGGGCTGGCGGTCACGCGTTTGACCAATTACAGAGAAGCTTTAATTATATAAGTAATTGAAGCTATAACATTTTATACTCAAATTATTTTGATCACCTCTGTGGTCTAGCTTCGGACTTCACTTCTTGAGCTTTCGCGTTCAATCCCCGGGTCGGGCAACAAAAAGAAATAGAATACGTGTATTCTCAATTTTCTAATGAAAATAACGTTGCCCGGGATTGGACATGTGCCCAGTTGGCGATAGGCTTGCCACCTATCACATTCGGCTAGTTGTGGATGCCCTGGTTGTGCCTCTGCTAACGCCTTCGGGGATATGAGCGTGAACTTACTTAAAATTTTAGTTATATCAGATTGGTCCGGACAAGTCAAATTGTGACGTTTTTTGTTGAAAGTTGTCTGAGGAATAGATTAAAGATCTGCAGAAATTTCGTGTACCTACTGACAATTTTTTAGCTTCATTAACTCGTTCATCTTATGTAATTTTTTTTATCCACTATCAAATCATGATTAATTGTATTGTTCACAGTCTGCCGTCTACCGAACCCGTTTCTCAGGATTCCTGCGCCAGAAAGCTCTCTCCATGGGTCTTGCGATGCTTGGCCACGGCATGTATGTCTCTAGGACTGCTGGAGAATTGCTATTCGAGGGTTACGACGACCCACTGCTGGACTTGGCAAGAAGTTTACCTTCGAGTGCCACTGGCGACGTTCCGTTGATTGACCGTTTTGGATTGTTCTATGGGGTAATTTGCTATTAATCATTTAAATCCTTAAAATATTTTATAAAGGTATCATTGAAAGATACATTGTGTTACCTTTTACAACCCTCAACCTTTTTTAACCTAATACAGCAAAAGGTTATTTAAAATATACAAAAAATATGGAAATAATACTTGTTTTCCTTGATGGATCAATTTTTTTGCCGTTTAAGTTACTCTCAGAAGTTTCATATGAAAAAAACAATATTCACAGTTAAGACAGGATATCTGTTGGTTTGGTAAAACAGGATAGTAGTATCATAATATTGACATAGTTTTATATAAGTACACTCAGGGTCGAAACATGGACAATAGGCATAACATGCAGCTGTCTACTAATCTGTGGCAGGCATTCCTCGACAATGCGTATAGTGTTCTACACTTTGTAATCCTGGGCCACTACCATGAGTTGGTATTATAGAATACGTTCGGTAAGTTACGTGTCGAAATATAAGGCACTTTTGGTCTAGAAGTGTTTTTTCTTTAGTTACCAATAGAGGCGCTGTTCAAAGTTTTCATACAAATAATTTACAGAGATAGTATCGAGTATAGTAAACTTTTTCTTTTATAAATATGGCTTTCGATCGTTTTTCACGACTACTTTGCCAATGTCAAGTTTTTTTTTATGATAATGGAAGGCAAACAAGCAGACGGATTTCCTGATGGTAAGAAATTCACACCGCCTAGAGACAACAATGGTGGTAATGGTGCGCTGCCAACCTGAGGCCAGGATGTTAGGCCTCCAGCAAAAGTAAGATTACCGGCCGGATAACCTTACCCTCCAAACCGGAACACGTCATGACGTTATGGTGACAGTAATAGGTAAAGCGGTGGTACTAATCCGGGTGAGTCGCTGTGAAACTCTACCACCTAGTCAGATGTCACGGTGTTAGTGACGGTAAGCCTATGCTCGCCTTTTACGAGCTGCCTGGTAGGAAGACAGATGGTCTATTCGGCAAAGGAGTCCGGACCAACACGGGGAAAGTTAGTTAATTCTTATACAGTTATGTCATTAGTCACTATGTACAAAGTCATGTCAGGTCAAGTTCTTGAGTAAAGCGGTGGCTTCGTTACTCAAGGCCATCTAGGAGATTTGACGGCACCGACGAAATAGACGATACACTAATTTCTTCATGATTATTTCATTTGTGCACTTTCACTGAACAAAATTAATCTAATTCCCACCTAAATTAACCAATTTCACTCAATATAAACACGAAATTCAATAATAATGAAAAAAATTACGACCACTTTCAATCACGATGGCGCCAAAACTCCTATAGTAAACTTGACAAGCGGTAAACTCATGGTAAGGGCTCTGTATGTAATTCTTAACACTGTAAGTACTTCATTACATGAAGTGTAAAGTAGTGCTGAGTTTAATTTAAAAGTCAATTACAATAATTAAGGTATAACTGAAATTAAGTTAACTTATATACATCCTAGTACCTAGTACAGCTGCAAAAACTGATTCCAACTATTTTATTAGGTACCACGTTGCGACTTAATAATTCTTTTCTCGAAAGATAGATAATGGTTCCTAAGTGGTCCCACATAAATTTTCATAAGTTTTTGAGTTACACTTAATAATGCAGATGAGTGAAGAAAATATGCACTATTAAGTACAACTCAAAAATAATATGGGATCACCTCGGAATGACATGATCTGCCTTTTGAAAACCGAATCATTAAAATCGATTAGTAATTGGCCGAGTAGCGTAACAAACATGCAGTCGAATTGAAACCCTCTTATTTTTTGGAGCCGGTAAAAAACGAAATCCTAAAGTTATTGTACAATGCACACATACAAAGAGCAGTAAAATGATTTCTCAACTTAAAAGTAAACACTTGCAAATCCTCACCACTTAGTAGCCATATAATTTATATTTTCAGAGAAATAACTCAATAGATACAGACGGACACGTGGAGATATCGACAGGGGAGGGACCTGAGCCGTTACCGGGGCAAATCATTTCCTGGGATGGATACACACGCATGCCTTACTACCAAGGAAAATGTGCTGAGGTAATTTTGAAAGCGTTTGTTCCATCCAGGGGAAAGACATTATTTGACTATTTCAGAGGTTCATCTATTAGTCCGAAAAGAAAGGTTTTAATATGTTTTATCATGAAAGGACTTTTCATTCTATAATAATGAAAACATTTCACAACCAAAAAACTCGGTTACTACCCAAAGGTGGGGCCAAGAGTCTCCAAAACTGGCGTTATGGAGACCATAATTGAGGATGCAATTTTTAAGTCGTTTCGGGTTTTATTATAGACATTAAAAAATGTATGTACGTATAATAAAATCTTGAATAAACTGAGTAAATATAATAGCTAAAGAAAAAATATTTGTGTAGATAACTATGACGCTTTGGAAACATGATTTAGAAATATGGTCTACCTGCTTAAAGGCATCGCTAATAAGAATTACTTATTAGCGATTGGTGCTACAGCCTTACCTATTCCTGCCGCCATAACGTCAGTACTTGTCGTTAATATGTTTCGGTTCGGAGGATATGGTAGCCGGTAAACTTGCTTTTACTCAAAGTCAATGAAGCATTACCACATTTGGAGGCTCTAAGTAGCATGAATTTGTAACCATCAGGAAATCTGTCTGCTTGTTTACCTTTCAATTTCACAAAAAAATTGCCTTGACCACAGGACAGCGAACATCCATAACATCTGTACTATCTAGGTATAATTGTCCATCAGACTTTTGACCTCTTTTATGGTCTCTACAGCATATTATGACGTAAATCTTTATTCATTGCCACTACTAATAGCTATAGGAAATTCGACTATGCTTTCTTTCAGATAATTGGCAGTGCAGGGGAGTTCATGCCTCACAATCTGACAGAGGATGCTCCTCTGACAATATTCATGATGGACTTATGTCGCACCATCCACATGGACTACGCTGAAAGTGGGGACATAGATGGACTGCCGTATTACAAATATATCATGTCTGAGCTCACTTTTGACAATTGTAAGGATCTTCTCAATTTATGTAGTTATATCATTTTTTTATGATATTGGAAGGCAAACAAGCAGACGGATCTCCTGATGCTAAGAAATTCACGTCACCTAAAGACACCAAAGGTAGTAATGGTGCGTTGACAACCTAAGGCAGGAATGTTAGGCCTCGAGCAAAAGTAAGTTTACCGGCTACCTTACCCTCCGAACCGGAACACGTCGTGACGTTATGATGGCAGGAATAGGTAAGGCGGTGGTACCAATCCGGGTGAGTCGCTGCGAAACTCTACCACCTAGTGTGTTTGTCATCTGATTTCTCTTAAACGGCTCCTGCGTTCCTGGATTTAAAAACGCGGTTGAACCCAGTAGCGATGCAACTGCTGTCATCAAATCAAGCTGGCAGGAAATTCAAGTAAAAGTTAAAGTAGTAACTAGTGAGAATGTATTAAAATGGAATGGGATGAATGGAATTATAAACAAAATAATGGATGGGAATGAAACTTAATGATATGAAACGAAAATGATTCGGAATGATATTGCATGAAACGGAATGTCACAGAATGGAATGAAACGAAATGAAATAATTTCGAAATTAAGTACCTATAAGTTTGAGGCGAAGGGATGTAATAAACCCGTTGTCCGCTTTTTCTGGTAATTTGGAATACTTATCCCCGTATTGGTCCGGCTCCTCTCAGTATAATAGACCATCTGCCTCTTCTGGGCCAGACATCTCTTAAGAGGCAGGAACAGGGCAAGAGGGGCAGCTGCTCTCCCCCTAGATACTCTAAAATAGTTGACAGATATAAAACAAACAGTCTTATGTCTTTAACTTGGATGCTTGATCGATTATTCTTGTACTTTTACTTTACTCCTATTTAAGCGGGAAATGAAAGGCAAGTCAAAAAAGTCGAGGGTATGAGGAAAAATTTTCTCAATCTCTCGCATTAACTTGTCCCTCTCTGGGCCATGGCCTGGCGACGCTCCTGATGGGCCTAACATTCCTACCACAGGACGGCGATGCGCCTATGACTTCTACGGTGTCTATAAAATAAAAAAAAATATACAGCCTTAGTATATACTGCTTAGTTAGAGGAATTTTATGAATTTTTAGAACTAGTGCACTCGACCAGATTATGTGTGGATATCACTGCCTTATCTTTTTGTGCTCCCAAAAATTGATATAGATGATGATGCGGATTATGATGATGAAGATGTCAATATAAAAACAAATAAAAATCTTACCTTTTTCATAAGATTTTTTAACATTCGAATTGCCAGGGAATGAAACTGTCTGCTTATGTCTATATCATTATTTTCTACTTAAAAAATAAAAATAAAAAATGAACAGACACCGTATGAAAATAACGGAATGTTCGGTGTTTGTTATAATGTAACATCTTAATGTAAAAGTATCTTCACGTCCATATCCCCGAAGAAGTAGGCAGAGGCACAACTAGGGCACGATTAGCCGAAGACACTAAATCCCACAATATGATAGGTGGCAAGCGTATCGCCAACCGGGCATCCAATCCCGAGCACCATTTTTTTATTAGAAAATTGGAAAAACCACACTTTCCTTCTATTGCCCGACCCGGGAAACGAACACGGGACCTTATGAAGTCAAGTCCAACACCTGAACCGCTAGACCACAGAGGCTACCGATCTTTATGAAAGTACCATGATTCGAGCAAATAAATACATTTGTTTTGTATTAGATTTGATACCTTATTGTAGGTACTCCCACCTTTAACCATTTCACTTTAAGCTGTCATTAGCAGATAATCACAGTAACAAACAAGCAAATGTATGAAAACCTTCTCGCTTGTTTTCAGCAACACGATCACCAGAAAACTCATGTTTCTGTAATGGCGAATGCGCGTGGAGCGGTACTATGAACGTGTCTGCGTGTCGATATGGGAGTCCGTCCTTCCTGTCGTTACCACACTTCCTGCACGGGGAAGCCAGTCTTCGGGAACATGTACGAGGCCTAGCACCAGACCCGGAGAAACACCAGTTTTATTTTGCAGTAGAACCAGTAAGTATTTCTACTACTTAAGATTTTGCAACTTAAACTGCCCAGACAATACATGTCACTACCGCGATGTTTATCTTTAACTATTTCCAGGGATTAGGCTACAATCCACTATGTATTTTTTATTACTTTTTAATTCCATAAAAGAAATTATATATTTACTAGCTGTTTGGGTATTTAGGTATAATTTGGGTAAGCTATTCCAAAGCGATGTTTTGAGTCTAAAAGCTAAACTCGCTTTGCATAATTCTGTGCTTATTCCAACGTTACTGTATGGAAGTGAGAGTTGGGTATGTCAGAAAGAGCATGAAAGTAGGATAAATGCGGTCGAAATGAGAGCACTACGGAAAATCTGTGGTGTAACGCTCGCTGACCGCATTCGTAACAGTGAGATCCGAGAAAGAGTGGGATTGAAAGAAAGTGTTGGAGTTAAAATGCGAAAGGGCATGCTCCGCTGGTTCGGTCATGTGGAAAGAATGACAGATGAAAGATTGACAAAGCAGATATACAATGCGAATGTGGATGGATGTAGGTACCCGGGGAGACCAAGGCTGACATTTCACGATCAGATCAATCGGATATTATCCGAGGGTGGTGTCAAGAGTCTCCGAAACCGGCGTGTTTGTATGAAAAGGGTTATGAATGTGAAGGAAGCAAGACAGGTTTGTCAGGATCGTGAGGTCTGGCACTCGATACTCTCTGCCTACCCCGTAAGGGACTTGGCGTGAAGATATGTATGTACTAGCTGTTCCAGCGAACTTTGTTCCACCCATTCAGTTTATATGGGAAACATTAAAATGTTATTTTTCCTAATTTCGACGCAGTGGAACGGGGTATAAAGTATCCTATGTCCTTTTTCTGGTTCTTAGCTACCTTCCCACCAATTTTTAGCTAAATCGTTTTAGCCGTTCTTGAGCTATAAACGGTGTAACTAACACAATGTGGTCTAACAAACATATCTATCTATATGGATATGTCTACTGGCAAAAATTTTAAATCGGTTCTTTTCATTGCCTCGTCATTAGAGGTTTGTGTTTTATTGTGTGGTAGATTATAATCGGGCACAGCAACATTGCTCGCAATTGGTATAAGGTAGATTAAGCGGCAGGATAGTGCTTACATCATCTTATTTTTCCTGTAGCGAAAATATCAGCGCTTGCCTCGTGTAGCCTCGGTTTGGTAATATAACATTAATATTTTAAGTAGGTATATATGAGAAGTTTCTTTTACGAAAAACACGTCAAGAAATTTTTGCTCGGTGAAAGGTAATTACAAAAAGTGGTAATAAAATATATCTCGCGGACTTTTTGTTATAACTACTGTTCAAGAAGACATTGATATTTTCAAAGTCATCAGAAACATGGATAGAATAACAAAAACATAAAGGTATAAAAAATAGTTTTTATTATCTTAACTTTACTTTAAATGTTTTAAATTCAAAGGCCGTGACTAAATTGTTTTAAATATTTTTAAAATGTCTTAAAATTAGATACTAAATCTAATTTATGGCAATCCTTCAAGGTCGGTTAAACTTCATGAAAAATAATTTAAATGCAGTAAAATTGTTCAAATGTGACTTTAATTTTATTCTTGCGTTGCCTACGTAAATAATTAAACACATATTATTATTAATTAATTACTAGCTGAGCCGTCAGCAGGTAGTTGCCCTGTCCTAACTATGAATGTTTAATATTTTTCATATGAACCTTCTCCTAACAAAATTACATGATTTTTTATTACTACATCTTATATATAAAATTCTCATGTCACAATATTCGTTCTCGTACTCCTCCGAAACGGCTTGACCGATTCTCATTAAATTTTGTGAGCATATTGAGTAGGTATGAGAATCGGCCAACATCTATTTTTCATAATATGATAATAATAAGTGATAAGGGTGACTCATCCCAATTCTTTTACGAAACAGCTGACATTGACAGCCACAAACAGTATCTAAATAAAATTATTTAATTTGCAATTTTCCGCCAAAAAATGTATACGTATTATTGCGTAACAAAACAGACAAAATAGTGCGCTAAGAATGAATTGGACTTACCGGAAGCTAAAACTCCCAAATACATCCAGCTCCACACAATACACACCACTAAACTGTTTTAGTAGCACCAACAATATACATACTACTAAAAATTCAACGTACGTTTCGCTTCGTAACCGAAGCATCATAAGGAGAATTCGACTGAACTCCACAAAGGTCGAGCAGATACATCTGCAGATACAGCAGTATCTTTCCTTGTTTTTATTTTTATTTTTTATAAGCTCGTGAGAGTCACTAACACAATAAAAAATAATTAACAAAATTGGTCCATCCATTCAGGCGTGATGCGATGACCGCGCGTAAATGGAGATTCATTTTTATGTATGAAATACCCCTAAGCTAAGTGTAGAATCTTGAATAAATCGGAAAGTGAATATCAGGTTTCAAACAAAAATTAGATAATATGACGATACCAATAACTTTAAAAATTTAAATAAACTAAACTTTAACTTTAAAAACTTTGGCTAATTAAAACAATTTATGAATTTGAATTATTATTATTTATGAAATTGATTTGACTGATTATCATCCATAATTAAATGAAAATGAATTTGGATAAAAGCAGATGCTTGAGTTCATACCTAAGTTAGGAAATAAAGAAATGGCCTATAAATGTTTAATTTTTGCAATAATTTTAATTGTTAATAATCGCCTTTGTGGCCAAGTAGTTATCCAAAAAAATAGGCATACACACTGGAGGCTTTCGATTTTGTTCATGCCAAAGTTAGGAAATAAAACAATGTCTATAGTCTTGTAATTATCCCAAAAGATTAATATACATACCTTGGATTTTCATTACAGTTGTAAAGCTCGTTGAAGTTGCAAAAAATCGCGAGATTAGCAACAAATTAGTCATTAAAAAAAATTACAGTTACGTTAGGTTAGTATTTTTTCAACTCAAAGATACTTACTCTAAATAATAATTCAAAGACAGTAAAACTGAAAAAAAAACGACTTTAATTAAGTAACATCTTCGTACCTATAACACAAAAATTAAGTGTTTTCCTTGATTTTTATGGGATTCACGTTTTTCCAACAAAAAAATACCAACTCCGACAATAATCGAATGAAATCGGTTTAGAAATAGGAGGAATCGATTAATATACAAAAAATTACAAGTAAAATATACAACTTTCTTTTTCTGTCTGTTAAAAATACAATTCAAATAGATAACCTCGAATATCAGTTAAATATAATTAAATTTTCTTACACATAAAAAAGTATAAGAGTCACACGTAAAAACCTGTCCTTTTTTGGAAATTGGTTAAAATAATTAATTTTCAATAAATAATTAAAACTATCTCATCCAGGACTTTTTTAGCAAACCAATTGTCAATAAATACCTTTTCGAATATTTTTTTTCAGATAGGTATGCGGTGTGGTCACTTAATCGGTCTAGTGGTCCGATGTTTAGAATCGACTACATGAGGTCTCAGGCTCGGTTCTCGGATTGGGTAACTCAAAATGTGTTTTTCTATTTTCAACACAAAAAAGACGTTGTCCAGGATTATATGTGTCTGGTTGGCCATCGTTTTGCCACCAATCTCATTGTGGGACCAAGTAATTTCGGCTAACCCTAGGTTCCGCTTTACATATACCTCCGCAAGCGCCTTTCGAGAATTTGGGCGTAAAGATTTTTTTTCTCATATACTACGTTTGTAATAAAACTTTTATCAGTCCGGCGCTGGTGAAGGTCGATATTTCCATGACATTGTACGGTTTCGTCAAGTTAAAGTACGTCTCGTGACTCACGTGCTACCAATCCAATTACTTCTGTTTTGGTCAATAAGATTACTAAAATCACAGATAATTTAAGGTTACTTATATTATTTTTAACTGATATTCGAGGTTATCTATTTTTTTTTCTGGACAAGTTACAAAAATTTAATCTAACCTAAAGTAAGCAAGCAAATTATATGCTTGTGTTATTGGTGTTAGTCAACGATTCTAACATATAGAAATACTTAAATAGATACCAGAATAAATTTAATAAACACCCAGACCTGGAAATGTAGACAACTAAATGTTCATCACACAAATGCCTGCCCCCGTCGGGAATCGAACCTGAGCCTCACGGTTGGTCGGTGTAGTTAGGCGTGTACGCTAGCCACTCGACCAACGAGGAGGTCATAGTATAGTGGATACCAGGGCAAGTAGTTGCAAACCGGGAGGGGTTAGACGGTGTAGTTAGGCGTCTACGCTAGCCACTCGACCAGCGAGGCGGTCAATTTGAGGTATTTGGAGCGTCTTTTTAACAGACTTCGAAAGAAGGAGGAAGTTGTATGCTTGACTACGATATTTTTTTATTTATGTCTGTTAGGGCGAGGCTACAATAGTGCGTTGCGTCGTCACTGCGTCGCTGCGTCGCTTTCCATATGTTATGTAATCCACAAGTTTCGTTGCAACGAAATATATCCTTTTTGACCACCCCGTTGGTCAAGTGGCTAGCATCCATGCCTAACTACATCGACCAACCGCGAGGCTTGGGTTCGATTACCGACGGGGGCAGGCATTTGTGTGATGAACATTTAGATGTCTGCATTTCCGGGTCTGGGTGGTTATTAAATTTATTCTGGTATATATTTAAGTATTTCTATGTAATAGAATCGTTGACTAACACTCATAATACAAGCATATAATTTACTTACTTTGAGGTTAGAATATTTTTTTGTAACTAGTCCAGGGATATTTATTTATTTAAACAACTTGACGCAACGCATGCAACGCACCAACGGGCCTCACTCCTAATCGATTTCTTCGTGATTTCTGAATCCATTTTGAACAACCTGTTTGATTTGAAAAAGCGTACTTCCGAAGTTGTCTCATTGCAGCTAAGTCTAGATCTGAATAAAAAATTACATTTTTTTTATGTTAATTATATTTCTGACATGGATATTGAAATCGATGCCCGTTTTTTTGCAGGTTTATTGAACTTAAATAATTATCAGTGCTTATAGAGGGGGGCAGAAATAACCTATTGTTTCTTTGTTTTAGCGTCTTGGAGTTCCTCTTGATGTGGCAGGAAGGTTTCAATACAACGTTTATTTAGAACCAACACCCAACATTGCGTAAGTAGTTTCTAAAATACTGTTCTGATGATGGAATTTTCTGTATTAGCATTTTTTAGGCTCTTGTTGCTCCGGGATACTTTAAAGACTAGACTATCTGCCTTTCTCTCATCTCTGTGCCTGTCTGTCTGACAGCTCGTAAAAGGCTTACTGCCACTAATATCGTGACATTTGACTAAGTGGTAGGCTTTGGCATCGACTCGCTCGGATTGGCTCCCTTACCTATTCCTGCCGCCACAACGTCAGCGCTTGCCGTTGACATGTTCGGGTTCGGAGAATAAGGTATCCGGTAAAGTTACTTTTGCTCGAGGCCAACCATCCCGGCCTCAGGTTGGCGACGCACTACTACCACCACACCTCTTTTTTGGTCTAGGCGGAGTTCATAGGTCATCATTGTTTGCGTATACTATAAAATAAGCATTAGTGAAATCAGAAAGAAAGAGGGATCAAAAGAAAGTGTTGTTTTAAAAATCAGAAAAAACTTGCAAAGTTTGTTCGGTCATGTGGAAAAAGTGGCAGATAAAAGATGGGCAAAACAGATGAACAGTGAGAATGACAGGTTGACAGCCCACTTTCAAATTGTTCAGATTTTATTTGAGTTTGGTATCAAAAGTATTCAAAACCTGCGTGTTTATATGAAATTCGTGTTCGTGATCCCTTGCACTCGATATTGTCTGCAAACGCACAAGCGACGTGGCGTAAAGATGTGTATGTACTCGTATGTAATAATATGTATATTTTAATTTTTAAGTATATACCTACTAATCGTTATTTCCTTTTTCTATTTGCAGACTATACGAAAATGTACCAAGAATGCTCTTCCCTATATTCTGGGTGGAACAAAAGGTGCAAGTCGCTGACAAAGTCATCAGTGAGCTGCGCATGGTCAGAGGGATCCTAGACTGGGGCGGCGCAGTCTGCGCATGCGCAGCCCTGGCATTCGCAGCTTTGCTGACCATGACAAGTTGCTGTAGAAAGAATTTGAAGAAACCACCTGATGCCATCACACTGGAGAAACCCAAGGATGATGCAGAACTGAAGCTGAATCTTGTGATAACTTGATTTTATGTGAACTTTCATAGTGAATTAGTATAGTGCGGCCCATGGTAGGGCAAGAATTGGCTGTTTGAACATTGTAAGGTTAGAAAGAAATACTGATTATGGACGTAAATATTTTTTTAAATATTCAAAAAAACGAACATTTGTTTGCACAGAAGATAAAAGAATGATAGTGGTAATACGCAATGATATTTTTTATACATTTTAGGTATAAATAGAAAATCACATTGTTCTCTGTACAGGGTTACATTTAAAGGACCAGCCAAATTTTGAGAGTCAGTTCGAAAGCGATAACATTTTCGATCTAAAAAAATTAAAAAAGTGCAAATTATAATTTTTACGACGCAAAATACAAGATGCATGGTTATAACGTAAACAAAGCATTTCACTGATTCCCGGTGGTCTCAATCGCATGCCCAAGCTGGTACTATCATGACTCGTACTAGGTGGAATGTAGCGTGACAAGTAAAGTTTTTTTGCGATTTTAAACGCTAAAATTGTAATAGATTTTTAAAATCTATTACAATTTTAGCGTTAGCTCCCTTATCTTAAAATTTGGCCGGTCCTTTGAAAGTTACCCTGTATATATCGATTAAGAACAATTATTTTATATTGATTTTAGAAATAGAACATTATAATTTTAGGTAATATGTAAAATAGAACATTTATATTAGGATTTAAACATATTTTTTTTAATTTATAAAGTTAAGCTGGAAACAAACTATCGGACGCAGCTGATGGACGCGGCTAATAGCCGTGACTTACAGGGCTTCAAGATAATGAAAGTACACTGAGCCTTGTAAGCTATTTGACGTAAGTCGAGGACGTGACCTTGAGCGTTCGGCCGTCCGAAAGATATCTGGCGCTGGATGTTTATGTCAGTTAAAAGCGTTCGCGGACTGCATTTGCACACTTATCGGTCGCGGCTGTAAGTCGCATCTGTAAGCCGCGGCTGATAAAATGTTTTCAGCTTAACGATTACAGACAATGATTGACCCATTTTTCATATATTTTCTAAAATCTAAACAATGCGCTGAGATTACGAAAAGTAAGTTTTTTTTTAATATTAGAATTGTGACAGAGAAGTGAACAACTAAAAGGAGGTATTTAGAATTGCCGTCTATAGACAGCAGAGATATAAAACGTAACATGAAAGATACATTCCAAGCTAGAATAAAATAATTGCGAACACTGATTTTGGTCGTCGTGTTCGGTGTTGTTTCGGTTGACTTGTGGTAAAACTCGTCTCATTTTCAATTATAATTACTATCTCATTTTCAAGTATTAGATTAAACCAATTGTTGTTAATCTTACTTTTAAACCTCGTCTTAAAACAAGTTCAAAATATTAATAAAATAAAAATATAGGACGCTGATTAAGGTATGTTTTGGTGACCCTATTTTCAATTTTATTTCCAGGAAGTACATCTATGCATATTACAAATATTATACGCGATGTTTTAGTATAACGATAAGTAAGTATTTACTTTTACCATGCCATTTTTGTTAGTTTCATAATTTCAATAACTGAATTAAGTTTCAGTAGTTTCTATAAACTAATTTTACTTAAGTAATTTAACTTCATAATTTCACTTTAGTTTTCCAAATGATTAATGATACTTGTAGATAAGAAATAGAGATGTCCAAAAATTAAGGTAATCAGCCACTGAAGCTGCACTCAGAAAAGTCAATTAAAATTTAATCTCTTATTAAACCACACATTCACAATGTCGTCTTGCCTGATTAACAGATAATTGCGTTTCTGAGTGTGGCTGTTACATAACATCATGTATTTTATCAGAAACTCCTGGTATGTTTGAAATATTATTATTTCAAACACTTCTGTAAGATCCTGCGTCGACCAATTTGTATTGTCACATTTTTGATAGGATTGGCGAAAAAAATCTTTAAGTAACCACAACCGAAATAATATGTTTTGAAATTTGTCATAGTGTCGAAGTACCTATCCTCAAGTGTATCCTACTTGAAAAGGAGAGTGATTTTGATTCCTTTCAAAACGATATTTATTATCAATGATATTATTATTTGATGATATTAAGAAAATAGCTCCCTAGATGAACAACATGAGAACATCAATGAGTCATTTAGGTTTAACACATTTATATTTAAACGTAATTTCGGAAAGATTACTTTTTATCTATAGCATTTAATGCCTAATTTTAAACAAGAAATTGATGTAATTTGTGATAATTTTAAACGTAAAAATACTCAAGAAAGAATTTTCGAAAGAACTTTTGACTTGATTTTTTAATAAAATTATATAATGTTATAATAAGAATTAGGCTGTGCACTACAATAAATAAAAATAGGTACATTGTAAAAAACATGATCAATATTCGATTAATTATTATTATAAATGCCGTGTGTCTATAAATTAATTTATACATTGACTTAATAAAAACAACCTGTAATATTGTTTTGTATTAACCGTCTGCGTAACACAAGGTAGGGTAATGTGTTCACTATATGTGTGTGTGTATATGTGTGTGTATGTATAGTGTATGTTTGCTAGTTCTTGCCTTTTTTAATCAAATACGTTGGTCAATTTATGCCCGGTTCCTATATCAAGAAACTAGTCGTTTTTGCTAACGAACGGTAGTTTGTTGTACGAATAGTAAGCCTTCTTTCTGCGGTTGTTCGTTGTCTATTGATAACTCAAAGCATTTTGTGTAACTATGAACAACGCTTCGTTACTTTTAGATAAACAACTAATAGTTATGCTAACGGATTACGGTTCGTTGATTCCAGGAACCAAGCTTACATTAAAGCTTAGTTCCTGTGATCCTCATACATTATTCAATTAGTTTTAATGTATGAGTGCCTTTGAAGACAACCCAGTAATCTAAATTCTAATTCGACGGACTGTAATGTTGTTACATAGCATGGTAACGTTACATTATAATAACCAAAAAGGTTTTATTTAAATAAAGTCGAAAAGGGATTTGAAACTTTTTGTATGGACGCTGGCATATCGACCCGCCGCCATGTTGTTTTTTTTTTGAAATCGCGGCGCACGATGAAAGTGGTGTGTATGGATAGAGGACACATAAACGAACAAAAAATGTCCAATGACATGGTACCCTAAAGCGTCACGTTGCCGAAATATTTGGAGGTAAAGATCGACTTATGGTTACAACGACGATCACAAAAAATAGACTTATTAAGTATAAAGTGTATGAAGATATAGAAATTGATTATAATCTTACCGACTTTGGCATTGTAGCTTTAAATCCTTGGCTCGCAAGATCTAAAATACATTCAAGACAACAAAACGCCTGAATGTATTTCGTTTACATATTACTAGATAACAGTTTAGAAGGCAGAAATAAAATCATTGAACACTACTGTAACTGTCTAGTAGGAAAACGTACCCTTGGTGCTGTGCCCACGTAATATGCATTATTTGGTATATGGCTTGGGCTCGGCACCAAAAAACCCTTATCCAACCTCCTGCTGTATTTTTAGATTATATAATTAATAATGATGATGATGATGATTTTTAATTTAGAATTATGTGTAAAAATAATAATAACTTATAAATAAAGCACTTAGGTTTTCTTAATGATTCGTTAAACGCAGGGTTACAATATTTTGTTGAGATTTCACTAAACAACCTCATAGCCCACTTGATGTAAATTATCTATGTTACGAATTGCTAGATATATTATTACAATAATAATTGTTCTTAAATGTTATATATCAATTTAAGTCATTCACATAACTTGTATACTGCAAGAGAAAATAAATGATGGTTGACATTCATTAAGTACATACATATTCTTTTATTTTTAACCAGTAGAAATCAGTTAAAATATATTCACTATTTATTATTGTTATTTGACACAAGTAAGTACAGTCCGAGCAGGTCGACTCACACACTTTTATTGCAATATTGCGCCTAACCCAGAGGACCAAGGTACCCCAGTGTATGACTAGAGTTTCTATAGAGCGTATTTAACAAGGTACAATACTTACCTACTTAAAAAATGTTTTTCAAAGCAGTATCAAATACTCGTAGATAGTAAGTATGTAATATATTTTTATATAGGTACCTACTTTCTTTCAATAAACTGTAATAATAATAATCAACCTGGGAGCTATAATATGGATATCATAAAGACACGTAATAAGTCTATTTTTCGTGATTGTCTGTGTACTCATAAGTCGATCTTTACCTCCAAATATCTCGGTAACGTGACGCTTTAGGTTACCATGTTATCAGACATTTTTGTTCGTCTATATATCCTCTATCCATACATATCTTTTTCATCGTGCGCCGCGATTTCGAAAAAAAAAACAAAATGGGTCGATATGCCAGAAAGTTTCAAACTACTTTAAAAGCGATTTATGCCCTTAACTCACCTCCGTTGCGAAATACGAGTAGTGAAACCGCTGATTGAATTCCGCTGCGAACACTACTTGTGTTTGAGTATCGGAACTGGGAATCGTAACATCACAAGATTCCGTTGAGTTTGGGTAATCAGAATGAAATATCATGCTAAAGAGAATGAGAGAAGAAAGCAATATTATTGTGAAAACTCGTAGAATTTGAATAAACGAGATGGATGGAATGGCTGGCAATCCTCTTAGATTATTTTCCCTGTAAAACCAACATCCATTTTATAAAAATATTGTAGTTTTGCCTTTTACTTTTGCTCACTTCCACATACACATGCGAAAACAATGCGGCATCCCAACAAAACAACAACAAAAACGCAGAAGGTTTGGCTAACGTCGGAGCAGGTTTACAAAATTTCGAAGAGATATCGATAATCGAATAGATTTTTTTTTATGATATTGGAAGGCAAACAAGCATACTGATTTCCTGATGTTAAGAAATTCACGCCACCTAGAGACACAAAAGGTGGTAATGGTGCGTTGCCAACCTGAGGCCGGGATGTTAGGCCTCGAGCAAAAGTAAGTTTACCGGCTACCTTACCCTCCGAACCGGAACGAGTCGATGCTAAACTCTACCACCTAGTCTAACTGTAATCTATTGTAATTGTAATTGTAGTCTAATTGTAGTCGAATCTTTCTGTTATAACATTTAACAATCAGTTTCGATAGTGTTCTCTAACATACGGACAAAACATGGCAAAATTACTGCGATTCCGCTGTTATGGTTTCGCTGCGGAAGTGTGTAACAGGCCTTAGAGTCTAGCTTGGATTTATGTCTGATGCAGTTTTTGGTTTTCAAGCGCTTGTTAACTCTTGTTTAAAATTTTATCTCAGATTTATCTCAAAAAATATTAGATAGATATGTTAGGAGTCGTTTTGCCATTTTTATTGATTTGCTAATTGAATATGTCGAAGCAACCATTTGTCATATTCATGCTCTCTATTATTTTTTATTTCTTATGATAGACGAAAAGGGATTTTTCGCAGTAACTTATGCGCGTCAGCTTAATATATGGGAGATACCCTGTACTACTGTTAAATACCTCCATTGTGTATAAAATCTCGATGTAGAGGTGCGCTTGTAGGTTTGACTGTGTAATTCTTTTTGACTTGAAAATATACTTGAGCATGTCAGATTTAAGTACGGCGGGTTCATTGCATGCCAATAAGTGCATGTCTAAGTTTTATGATGACCGCCCGATTAGTCTTATTAATTCACTCGGCAAAATATACGAGCGTCTTATACTCGCCCGACTTAAGACGGTCGTAGCCGAGAAACAATTGTTAATGGATGAGCAATTTGGTTTCCGGGCAGCTCATTCATGTACAAATCAAGTGCAACGCATCACGGAGCACATACTAAACGGCCTGAATAGACGACTACCCTTATACACGGGAGCGGTATTCTTCGATGTGGCCAAGGCGTTCGATAAGGTCTGGCACAACGGCCTGATCTACAAGCTCTACGAAATGGGCGTGCCAGACAGACTAGTTCTCATCGTACGAGACTACTTGTCGAATCGCAAATTCAGATTTCGTGTAGAAGGTACTCTCTCTAGGTACGCAGTAGGCCCCTAGAGGCGGGAGTGCCGCAGGGCTCGGTGCTCTCACCTATACTATACACCCTCTACACGAACGAC